>MU778991.1:129246-144928 GCA_026770625.1 Nicotiana glauca
GTTCAACATTCATGAATATAAAATCAGGAACTGAGAGTCATATTACAATACATGATACTGAAATAATGAGCCATGCCGGGTCATATGATACTAGAATAATGAGTAGGATTAGACTGAGATGAGTATTCATAATAAGTTGATTTGTCATAACTGAAACTCATAGAATAATGAATGATTATAAGACTATTCCATCTAGAGAATAGAAGTCCTACTACTATAAAGGGAACTAAGGCATAGTTCCTTTCTGAGGAAACTGGTCTTGATCATAATGAATGGGACGTAGGGAGAATCATACACATTCCCAAACATAAAGGGTTAGCCTTACATACCTTAACTTCCTACTCTTGAGCGTGATATAATGTTTGTCAATCCTTTCAACTTTAATCTATATCAATACAAGTCAAAGAGATTCCACATTAGCTATAATGCTCATATTTTGGTCACTTAAGCATTTTGTCAAACATTTGGTAAAAATAAAGCTTCATAGCCCTTATGAATGGTGTCTCTACACCCAACAACCTATTCTCTTGTTCCTAGATAAATTCTAAGGTCTCAAATGATTACACCAACGTTATTTTTCATCACCCATAAGGCAAACAATACTCTTAAGCAATAATCACACTCAACACCCCAACCCAATAATCGTTCATGCTTTTCTATCAACCCCAACAACTCATGTCTCATGAACTAGGATTTATAATTATTAAACCAATGCTAGAATCAATTAGAGGGTGAAGACATTAACTTTTCAAAGTTAAAACCCTTGATTTTCGAGTTCTAGGCTTCCTTCTCTCAACAATGATGTCCCAATGGAATATAATTATATGGAGGGTTTAACCATGTTAATAAGATAGTGGAAAATTGAAATTAACTTAGAATCACCATTAGAACTTACCTTGGGTGGTGGAAGGACCCTAAAGGAGTTAGGTTTTTGAGTGTTCCCCTTTCTAGAGCAAGTTTTTATGTTTTGGGGTTGTGTGGGACGAAATATAGCTTTAAAATGGACCCCCCCCCCACTCGTGAATTCATGCACCTGGAGGCTTGTTCATGCTCAACGGCAGTAACACTGCCTCCCACGTGCGAGTTCACGCACCTAGAGACTTATTCGCGCATACGCGTTGGGTTCCGAAAAATGCGTATAACATTTTGCACAAAGATACATTCAGGCTCTATAATAGATCGTTGAAAACCTATTTCAATGTCCTACAACTTTCGTGCTTTGCATTTTCCCCAATTCCTTACACATTTTCACTAAAACGTGATGGAAGATAGACTTTCTACAACTTAGTCGACTTAGTCAAATCTTATGCACCTCTCTTTCCATCTTGATTTTTGAGACAACTATTTTACCCACAATCATCCCATTGGGACTTCACATGTTCAAAATATAACCTTACCACTCATTTACCACATTCACATCTAAGCCGAATTTACGGGGTGTTACATGCCTCAGGCCCAAAAATGCATAAAGCATATACTATGGCCTCAGACCCAAACATGCATAAAACATAAACTACGGCCTCAGGCCCAAGTATGCATAAAGCATATAAAATATGGCCTCAAGCCCAAATACATGTGTTCAACTTTTAGGGACTAAGAATCAAACTGCAATACATGATAGTGAAATACTGAATCACGCTGAATTACATGATACTGGAATACTGAATCACACTGAGTTACATTATACTGGAATACTGAATCATACTGAGTTACATAATACTGGAATACTAGATCATAGTTGGTTACATAATACTAGAATACTGAATCAAACTATGTTACATAATACTGGAATATTGAATGGGGCTAGACAGAGACATGTGTTCTTGAACTGATCATGAATATTGAATTTCAACTGTATATGGCATACTGAGTAATTTATACTAAGACTCGGGCCATCAAACCCAAGTCTATATTTATAAGCATTGAGCTCACAACGTTCAGAATGAAAGTGGTGAACGAGTTATGAAGCTAGAGAATAGAAGTTCTACAACTATTCAAGGAACTAAGCTTAACTATATTTATGAGGAAATTGATACGTCATAAAAGAAACGTAGTGTAAGGAGAATCATTAAAATTCCCAAACATAGAGAGTAAGCTTCCCATACCTCAACTTCCTGCTCTTGAGCTTAATACAACATTCGCCTACCCTTTAAACTTTAATCTATCTCAATACAAGTCAAAGGGATTCCATATTAGCAATAATTATCATGTTTTTGTCACTTAACCATTTTCTCAAACACTTGGTGACATAAAGCTCCATAGACCTTATTAATAGTGTTTCTACGCCCAACAAGACATTTTATTGATCCTAGATAAATTCTAAAATCTTAAATGGTTATAATCAACATTATTCTTTATCACTCATAAGGTAATCAACACCCATAACCAATAATAACCAATCAACAATACAAAACTATCACCATTCATGTTTTTCTATCAAACCCATCAACTCATATCTCATGAACTAGACTCTATAATCATTAATTCAATGATAGAATCAATTAGAGGGTGAAGATATGACAGTTTTGACGTTCAATCTCCTTGAATTCGAGTTCTAGGGTTTTTCTCTCAACAACGATGTCCCAATTGAATATCTAATGATATGGACGGTTTACCCAATTTAATAAGATGTTGGGAAATTGAATTTAACTTAGAATCACCATTAGAATTTACCTTGGATGGTGGAAGGACCCTTAAGAAGTTAGGTTTTTTAGAGTTTCCCTATCTAGAGCGAGTTTTTATGTTTTGGGGGTGTGGGGGACAAAATATATCTTTAAAATGACCCCCCACTAGCGCCCCCATGCACCTGGAGTCCTAACCCGTGCTACGGCCGCGCTAAATGGCCAGAACGAAACCCCATTAGCGCGGGCGCGCTAGTAGGAGCGCATATGGGGTAGTGTTCTGTAAAACATAAATAACTTTTCTCAAAGATATCCGTTTGGGCTCCATAATATATCGTTGGAAAGATATTGCAAAGGCCTACAACTTTAGTCCTTTGATATTTCCCTAATTATTTACACATTTACACTAGTCTCTGATGGAATACGGACCTTCTGCAAACTTAGTCGATTTTGTCAAATCTTATGCACCTCACTTTCCATATTGATTTTGAAACAACTATTTTACCCATAATCTTCCCGATGGGACTTCACATGTCCAAAATATAACATTACTACTCCTTTAACTCTTTCATACCTAAGTTGAATTTATGGGGTGTTACATTATCTCCCCCTTTGGATCATTCATCCTCGAATGATTGTCCTGAGTGTAACTTCTGCCAACTCCGGAACTTAAATGGGTCTAGTGGAAACATGAACTTTTATTAGAACTTGTATACTAAACTGAATGAATACATGATTACTGAACTGTTATGATACTGAACTGAATTACCACTGCATTGACTAAATATTGGTCTGCCATGGATACGTGAATACTGAACTGAAATGGATATATGAATATTGAACTGGCACGACTATTTGAGTAGTGTGAGTATTGAACTAACTTGAATATCTGAGTATTGAACTGACATGAGTAGCTGAGTATTAAACTAACATGAGTATCTGAGTACTGAACTGACATGAGTATTTGAGTATTGAACTGACATGAATAGCTGAGTATTAAACTAACACGAGTATCTGAGTACTGAACTGACATGAGTACTTGAGTATTGAACTGACATGAGTATCTGAGTATTGAACTGACATGAGTATCTGAGTATTGGAAACTTGAATGTTATAACATGACACGTGAACTACTGGATGTTCTAAGACCCTTTGTATTGATCTAAGATTTTAAAAATCAAAGAATCAAGTTTTCCAGAAAAGTGCCATTTTGCGGTCCAGAATGCGGTCGCAAATCTAGTATGCGAACTGCATTCCTGCCGCATATTGAGTCTGTGGTTTGGTTAAAATTGAGGTATGGATGCAGTCCATTATGCGACCGCATAACTGATATGTGGACCGCATTTTGCACCACGAAGTAAGTTAATGAGTCAGTCAATTTGAGGCCAAAATACGGTCCATTATGCGACCGCAAACTGTGTATGTGGACCGCATTTCCCACCGCATATCCAAACAGTGGAAATATGTTCTTGGAACACTTTTTGTGGTCCATTATGCGGACCACATTTTGTGTCTGCGATCGCAAAGTGCGACCGCAAACCCGACTCAGACTCCAAATTTTCTAAATTTTAAACCCGACCGCCTTTTTAATAAAACACCCCAACCCTTCTTTTTAACCACTTTACTGAACAAAATAAGAGAGAAGGAGGAGGATTCTTAAGAGAGAAAGTCATCTTCTTCAAATTAATCCCTTAAAACGATCCGGGTCGGGAAATTCCAAGTGAGTGTCTTCATTCCCATCCTTGCAGGTAAGATCCCTAAACCTTTTCATTAACTTTCAACTTTAATTATGGGGGGGAAGTTTCATGCATTGATTCTTGATAATAGAGGTTGAAACATTCATGCATGTCTTTTAGAACTTAAAATCTGGTAAGAGGGATTGGGTAGGAGTAAAGCATTGTACAAAGAAGGGTTGATAATCTAAATGTATTCAAGTAGTGATTGTGAACTTTGATTCTAAGAAATATGTGTTAATTTGTGCTCTATATTGACGTTTTTAGGCCTTTTGGTGAAGTTGAGAGTATAAATTAAAAAGGGATTTTGCTCCAGGTATGTACTAACTTTGACCTTTGTAAAATCACTTTGTTTGGTGTTTGAGTGCTTGGTATGTTGTTTCTACGTGGATAGTCTGTGAAATCCTTGTGATTTTACGGTTGAGTGTTTCTGGTTATAGTCTGTCGATAATATGGTGCAAGTAATTGGCAATAAACCAAGTGTGTGATTGTGAATGTGCTATGTGGAAATGGCATTGATGGAAAGTCATGCCACATGAAAGATTATCAAACTGGGGCAGAAAATTTTCCTTTCATTTGGAAAATTTTCTGGAAGACAGGTATCCACTTGAAAAAAAAAAGATAACATCAATCTTAAGGAAAGTGGTGTTTGAACCTGTATTATCCTAGCGGTGCTAAAAGAAAGAAAAAAACAAGTTTCAATGAAAGGAGTTGTATCCCTAGCGAACAGAACAAAGGGACGAAACTGGTGTTCAGAAAGAGCAAAAGTCAGTGCCATCCCCAGCAGCTTTCGGAAGAATGAAACACCAGTTTTGAAGGAAGAAAAATTCCCCCAGAAGCGTTATCCTCAACGACGTTATCCCCAGCTGATAACACTTTTATCCCGAGTAGTGTTGAGAGAAAATTTGAAGAAAGCAGTTTTGAAAAAAAAAAAGAATGGGAAGAAAGGAGATTCCCCCAGCATTTTTATCCCCAGTAGGTAAGTAATTAATTTCCAGTGTTATCCCCAGCATTTGAGGGAAGCAGTTTTGGAAGAAAGATAATTCTAGGAAATGGTTGCAAAGAGGAACAATGGCAACACGATTGCAGTTTTTAAGTTGTTGAAATCGGGAGCCCGCCCGTAGAACGGAGGAGTTGCTTTTGTTAAATTGTTAAAGTCGGGAGCCCGCCCATAGAATGGAGGCGTTACCTTTTTATTTTGTTGAAGTCAGGTACCCATATAAGGAAGAAAGAAGATAACACAAAGTGTTAAGGGAAGGAGGAAATCATCCCCAGCAAGAAGGTCACAACCGACTATCATATGAGTTGTGGAATACGATGGAACTAGAATTGATATCTATGGAAGCCCTTGTAAATTGTTGTTGTTGCTCTTTGAGAATTGTTGTCGTTGTTCCTTGAGAATTGTTGTTGTTCATTATGAATTTTTATTGTTGTGGTATTGTTTGTGAATTGTGATTGTTCAGTGGAATTAAATTACGCACCGCAACACGAAGTAATAAGGTGTGGGTTGTGGTGATAAGGGTGGCCGATGTAATAAGGGTGGAAAGCGATCGTTATCACTATTGAAATGAAAATATGAGAAAAATCTTGAAATTATTGATGTGGAAAATATGAAGGGGAAAAGGAGAGATTGTCAACTTGTTTGCCTTGATTGTTCCTTTCGTGTGTATTTAATTGTTTATTCCTTTGTTATTTGTTACTTGTTTATGGTTTGAGGTTACTCAGGGCAAAGTTTGTTTATACATACCAGTACAATTCCAATGTACTGACGTCCCTTTTGCCGGGGGCGCTACATTCATGTTATGATTGTAGGTGGATCTATTACAAGCATTCCAGTCCACCGACCGTAGCTCCCCTTCATCTTCCATAAGCCGTATTGGTGAGCCCATTTCCTCTCAAGGCCCTGCGAGGCTTATGCCGCTTTTATTTTCGGAGTCTTATTTTTTTGTTTTTGTGTAAGGTATAGCTAGAGCCTTGTTACAGGCAAGTACTGTATTATCCTGTTGTATCTTTAGAGGCTCTGTAGACAGTAAATATGGGTTACGAACTTATGTAAATATGTATTTTTTATGTTGGGCGACGTAAGTTGTAAACCTCATTAATTAACCATGTATGTTATGTATATTTTGTAAAAAGGTATTTTAGTTATAAATGGATAATTCCTTGGATTAATGAGCAATGAAATTATGGGGTAACACGTGGGATAGGAAAGGCACCCAGGTCCTCTTGACTTGGGCTACCCGGTCGGGCGCCGGTTGTGCCCTTCGATTTTGGGGCGTGACAGATGTACCACCCCTAATTCTTGTGGCAACTCCAACTCATAAGATAATTGACTGATCCTTCACAAGAATCTATATGTCCCAATATAGCAGGGACTATGCTTTCCCTTATTCCCATATCTCATAATGCCTTTCATAGGCGAAACTTTCAGAAACACCCAATCACCAACTTGAACCAACCAATTGGCGATCTACACCTTCTCCCATACAGAGTTTCTCACAGTGTTATCTTGATACTAGAATGGTAGGTGTTATTATTAGCAAGGTCAATGAGAGGTATGTGATCATCTCAATTACTCTTAACATAAAGTGCATATCCTCAACTATTTAAATAAAATGCTCTGCCGGGCCATAAAGTCTACGACATTCTTCTCATATCGTTCAACCAACAAATATCCTTGGTCATGATGCATATTTGGGAATCTGGATGGAAAGGATACCTAGAATAATGGGCTTCTAACATGGTCATCCCTCTTTAAGTCCATCTATGTCTGGAACACACAATCTGTCCTAGTACCTCAAAGTCCTATCATCTCCCCCTTATTCAAAAGCCATTGTCTTATACTTGTGAATCTCCTCTTTCAACTGCAACACGTAGGGATCATCGAATTGTTTCTCCTTCTCAACGGCTACTAAGGGGGAACAAGTCCTGTTCTAGATAACAACTTCGTCATCTTTAGAGTCTGAAGTCGAAATCCTATCTTGGCTGGTGAACCTCTTTTACCAGAGTTCTCTTATCTACCTAAATCATGAGTTATACTTCCCACACTTGATTATCTTCTTAAGCACTCCCTGAAAAACTCTTACAGTATCATTTTGAACTAAGTCTTTAACATGTACGACGACGATTAGAGTCTCGTGCAATGGCACTACCCTCGTGACACATAAATATGCATGATTTTATAGTTTTTCTGTAATCACTTTATCATCAATAACTAAGCTCAGTGATCATTCTACTCACTTTGTGTTTCTTACACATGATAGACATAATCCCTATGGTAATTATATAGATTTTCCCTCATTACCGAACTGATTTTTCTTTTTTCATATCCCATGCTAACTATTCTGGTTTCAAATCTCTAACTGGACTTACTAAAAAAATTCACATCACCCCTTAGACCAAAGGTATTATACTTGTGGATCCTTCTCTTTTTGTTGGGATCCAAATAACTTTCTTTATTTTCTGCAATTATTTACATTCAAAGTCAATGACGACTCATCTTCCAGCTAACTTCTGAGAAATCATTCTTACTAGGAAAGACTACATTACCTATAAAAATGGAAAGCTAATGTATTCACAACTATCATACACAATCTTAATAACTTAACTCTGCTCACACTGCCAATCTTAGAGAAACCACATTTAGATAATTCCTAAAGGCTATTCTTCTATAGTTTTCTCTCTCACTACCTTGCTGATTATTTTTCCCACTATCACTGTACTTCGAGCTTACCTTAAACACTTTGGGTTCTGACACACGTTCGGTATTTCAAACTGTCATCCACTCACTATAGTTGGCATGGCTAAGTGAATCAAATTGTACCTCTACTAGCTCTACTAAAAGTGCTAATTTACTGTATCAACTCAAAACTTACTTACTATTATTTTACTAACCACCTGCTACCATCATGTTTTCTTGCTCTTCTTTGAATAACTAAAGTGAAGCATAAGGTTGTTCTAACTTCCCTCACCATCCAGCCCTGTTCTACGGTCGCATGTTATCCTTTTTTTCTTCTAAACTACGTGCATGGATAACACTTAGGGAATTCATCTGCCTTAAATGAAATTGGAATATCTAACCCCAAACTTTCTATACAATACTAAATAATATCATACTATAAACATCCTGGGTAATAACGTAGTCACATAACCTAAGGGGAAACTGTCTTATCTTTTATCTCACAATAATAGCCACTTCTTAAAGTAACTTACTAATGTGGTACTTCTAGTTCTGATTTGAATAAATATGAACAACTTAAAGTCGTTCCCTAAAATTTTGTATTGGCTGCTCTTGGTTCTCATTGCATAAATCATATCTTCTAGTCATTTGCATGAGTTTTACAAAATCACATCTTTGGAAATAACAAATATTTCTAACTACTAGGTATTTTACCCTTAGGCTCTTTTCTGTTCAAAATGATATTGACCAATATTAGGGTCTGACATCTGAACTATCATCATCCAACTTATGGCTCCATTTCCAAAATACAGGAAGTTGTTATATGAGGTAAAACACATACGAATACAATACCATACACAAACTTATCTTTCAAAGTATACCATCATCTGATAAATCACTTCATGTACCGTCCGGTGAGTCTTCAGTCTTAATCCAGACCTAAAATATGCGAAGGTTTCTCTATAATCATTTTTACTTACATTTTCTTTTAGCACCCATAGTAATCCTTGTGTACTCACAAGTCACCAGAATTTTGATACACTGAAAATTGGAGATCTGGTAAACATATAACTGAATACTGGCATACTGAATAACCATAAACTTGCTAGATGAAAGACTATATAACTGGCAACTGAGGTAAACTAATAGCCATAAGACATGATAACTGCTCTTGTACTTTCTGATAAGGTTAAGCTCTAATATGTACTACTATCCAGTGCATCCCACTTTTAACGTACTCTCAAGTCTCTTATTTACCAACATGTACTCCATAATTATAGCCCAATCTCTTATTTACCAACATGTACTCCATAATTATAGCCCAATGGCAATTATCCTCTCTAGGACCTTAGGTTTCTCCTGTATAATGGTTATGTGGCCCACAAGGTGACCGTAAAAAGTGGCCCTCAGGGCCACAATTTTCTGCCTAGGACCGCGGCCAATATGTGGTGCGCAAACCTGTTCTGCAGTCGTATAATGCGCCCCAAAACCTCCCTTCACAAAATTCCAAGGAAAAATATTCCACAAAATGCGATCTGCATAATGGATATGCGATCACATACTGGACCACGAAATTGACATCAAAATTGGTCTAAAAGACTACCTCACTCTACGGCCATTATGCAGTCCGCAGAGTGGTTATGCGGTCACATAGTGGGCTACAGAAATGCATACTTCTGCGAATATTTTTCCTTGACTTTTTAATACACAGTTCAATCCAAAAATTCCTAACCATGGCGAGCAAGCTCGCGACAAAGAATTTCAACAATTTCTACAACATACCCTAATGTGGCACCATGGCATTCTGGTTTTTGGGAAGAATTTTAATGGGCCTTACAAGAGCGACAACCAGTTGATGCCCAGAATACTATCAAAGTCTACCATACTGAGAAATAATAAATTGGCTATGGTCTCAAAACAATTAAGAACAACCAAACATGACTGATACACACGGTAAACAACAATGGAATCTCTCACAGGTGTAGACACATAGACAGGAGAACTCAAAAAATCACAGGATACAACCAAATATGGATCAAAATAAAATGACACATAGGAATAAGTGGAACCTGGATCAAATAAGACTAATGCATCTCCATGACAAACCGGAATAATACCTGTAATGACAAGGTGGGATACAACTGCTTCAGTCCAAGTAGGAAGAGCATAATATTTTGCCTGGTATCCCCCTCTAGAGAGACCTCTACCTGCCCGACATCTACCTCGAGCTGGCTGAGCGGGTGGAGAGGTAGTTGGTTCTATAACCACAGTTTGAGGGCCCCGTGGAGCACGCGGTGCTTGAGTAATCTGTGTAGGTACACCCCTTCTAAGTTCGGGTCAATCCCTCACCATATGAGGAGTGTAACCATACTCAAAACAAGCTCTCAAAGGACGTAGTTGATGTGGCAGTCTCGGGCCTGAACGGTTGGGCTGACTGCTAAATGAGACCCATGCAGGAGGTGCACTAGACATTGGCGGTGCATAATAGGGAGCCTGGCACCTAGGAGTGGCCAAAATACCACTAGCAGTTGGAAGTGTTGAATTAACGGGGCGACTTGCCCTTACCGTGACAAGATCATCTGGGGCATGAGTACCATTATATGTGTCAGACTCTCGAGACTTGCTGGCCTCTCTCTCCCACCTCTCATGAGTCAGCATACCTCCAATCTCCTAGCAATCCCACTACCTGATGGTATGCGATGTCTATCTCCAACTCTCAGGCCATGCTAATTTTGATATTGGGGTTGAGCCCCTCAATAAATCAACGGACCCACTCTTTAATCCAACGTTTGGACATTCCTATCCAAATTACTTAACCAACTACATACTCTGGCGCGATCATAGAACCCTGGTGGAACTACTAAAACTCTGCGCGCCATGTATCTCTAAGACTCTGGGGAACATACTCCCTCAAGAATATATCCGAGAACTGAGTCCAGGTGAGTGAACTTGTCTCGGCTTAACTACCCAACACATATGCATGCCACCACTGGTAAGTCGCTCCCCTAAGCTGGAATGCATTGAAAAAACCCTACAAGAATCTGTTACACCTATAGTATGGAGGTTACGGTAGCACTCCTCAAGAAAACGCTAGGCATCCTTTGATGCCAATCCACTGAAAGTATGAGGGTGGTACTTCTTGTACCTCTCGAGATTGCGCTTCTCCTCCTTAGAAACTGATGTAGTGCTGCCCTAATGTCAGGCTAGACTGGGGCTACCGACTGTACTGGTATGAGCTCTGAAAGATTATCGACCTAAACTAGCTCCTCTAGGGTGCGGGCGGTAGGAGTCTGTGGTCCTCCCCCAGCCTGAGATGTGGCAGGAGCAAGCGGGATCAACCCTGCCTAAGCTAAATTTCCGAACATGCTCAAAAACTAAGCAGGGTCTCCTGAAGAGTAAGTGCAGTAACCCGCATCTCAGATGCCTACGTTCAACCCTGAGCTACTAGTGGCTCCTCTATATCAGCTCGTGCGGGTGCTCTGGCTGCACCATGTTAACGTCCTCGGCCTCTACCCCGACCCCGACCCCGACCCTAGCCTCTCGCTGATCTAGCAAGGAATGTGAGTGTCTGGTCGTCTACTCCCCATGTACGTGCCCATACCATATATAAGAGAATAGAAAGACAGTAAGTTTATAATTCTGAAGTCAACAATTTTGCATGACAAGGAATCAAAGAAGTGTAAATTTTTCCTAACAATTCCATAGCCTCCCGAAGATAAGTACAGACGTCGCAGTAACGATCTACGAGACTCTACTAAACCTGTTTGTGACTCATAACACCTGTAAACCTAGATCTCTTATACAAACTTATCACGACCCAAATTTCCCTCAGTAAGATGTCGTGACGGTGCCTAGTCTATATGACTAGGTAAGCCTACCCAATGTATGTGTCATGACTCAAATTCCTCACCCTCAGGAGTCGTGTTGGTGCCTACTAGTTGAAGCTAGGCAAGCCAACCATTTGAATTATTTACCTTTTTCCCATTTAATACTTTAACAATTAATAGCCAACATTAAATAAAACAGCGAAATTAGATAAGCGGCAAGACTCGAATAATATTTTAATAAAGATACTAAGGCCAACCCATACATAAACTACCCAAGACTGTTGTCACAACTCCATAGACTGTTTAAGAATACTATAGATAAAGATCTAAAAGATTTATTACAATACTGTTTCGAAAGTACATAAAAGAAACATAATAAAAGGGATAGGAGAAGACGTCAAGGCATGCGGACGCCTGTAGGACTACCTCAGAGTCTCCAAATGGACTAAAGGCATCCACCGAGAGCTGCAGTCTATATACTGCAGTACCGGGATCTATACACAGTGCAGAGTGTAGTATCAGTATAACTTACCCCATGTGCTGGCAAGTGTCTAGCCTAACATCGATGAAGTAGTGACGAGGCAAAGACCGGACTACCAAATAAACATGTGCAATTAAATCATATATATCGGAAGATAAAAGAAAAAATATATAGTTAAGAATGGGAGGGGGAAACATGCTTCGGGGTACAACAACGATCAACAGAAACAAACAACTAAATGTAAAGAAACCATAACTTAGTTATCAAGAAAAATCATGAAAACAAAGATAAGTGTGCAACATCACTCTCTGTGCTTTAACACTCTCGCACAAATAACATGTATGGCATCACCCTTCATACTTTAATACTCTCTCACCGAAACAATGGACGGCATCACCCTTCGTGCTTTACACTCTTCCTAACCCAAGAAACAATCACAAAGCAATTTGGGCAAGGGAATCAATAACATCACAATAAAATCAAGTAATAATAGGAAATTAGTAAATAAGCGTAAAGAACAACGTAACTTAATTATCAGTAAGAATCAGGAAAATAAGGACAAGTGCATCGCCTCACCCTTCGTGCTTTTACTCTCATCCTTACCATAAATTAATATAAACGGCACGACATCACCTTTCATGCTTTTACCATATATAATTATGACACGGAATGATCCTTTGTGCATTATCACTCATATAAAGGCACGGAATGGTACATCGTGCAGCACGGCATCATCCTTCGTGCTTTAACATTCTCGCCAAAACAATGCATGGCATCACCCTTCGTGCTTTAATACTCTTCCTCGCCCAAATAGAAATTACAAAGCAATAAGGGCAAGGAAATCAACAATTTACAATTTAATCCCAGCAAGGGAACTTGAGTAAGGGAGACAATATAATAATTCTCATCTCTCTTTCACTTTTACTTCACAACTTGAGCCAATTCTCTATAAGGTTCAATTGCCAATTATACTTCTATAATTCACCATACAATTTGAGCCTACTGTCACGACCCTAGATTTTAGGGCATGACAACCATGTGTCTTGCGTGCTACAGTGCCGCAAGACCAGTGTCAGTCGCGATGGCGACGTGTGCTGGCGGTGCTTAAGCGAGAATATCAGGCAGGGACGTTGCATGAGGCAACAACAATCCAGACATGTTGTGTTGCATGTCCTAAGTGCTATTCCAAGTTGGGAATATAGGGACTCAGGCTCTAAGCCTTGTTCCTAGTATGCCCTTATATATGCTTACCAAGTGAGGCATCATTTGGAGATCATTGATGCATGAAGAGTCAGTCTGATTCTCTGACAGGCGCATAGCGACTGATGAGACTTGGGACTTTTTATTTTAAGCATATATAAGGGGGGTATAGGTCTTGAAGCTCAACCTGCCTCCCCCGTGCGGGCATCTACGGAGCCGCACCAAATGAGCCACTCTGAGGGAGAACCTCAGGGGCCTGCCTAGACAGCTCAAAGGAGTGTCATAGGTATACGCACGAGCTTGGTAACTCTGTGGATGGCGCAATGCCTTCGGGCTAGCGTTGGGTACGAAACGGGCGCGAGAGGCTTGACGTGTGGGACGGCTAGGCCCCGCGGGCTGCCGAAGTATTGGATAGAGACCTCCGTGCCGATTGGATACTTGATGCACCTAGCTTAGGGGCATCATGTGTCGACTTGTGAGCTTGGCTTGGGTTCAGCTAGGCGAGCAAGGGTCCGTTGGCCTAGACGTGCAGGTGTGGGGCGACACTGCACTGTGCGGGATGGAAGTATGTCGCGAAGGTATGTCGCGAAGGCCATGATGGCTCCGATGCCAGAGGCGAGTATGGGCTCTTATGCCAAAGGCAAAGTTAGGCATGCTATGAATGACGCACATGACAAAGTCCAAGGACTAAAGGTTGCCCTACTCGGGCGAAGCACAAGCTGGGTGCGGATGCACGAGGCGAGTGCCAAGCTTGAGGATCAGGCTGTGTATGCGAATGCGATGCTCAGTCAAGGCGAGGGACTGGCATGTCCTTAGCCAACCCCAAGTGCGCGCATGGATATGATCCAAGATGGAATCCGCCACAGTTGGTCAAGGCAAGCAAGCCTTGGCATTGGTCGGGCGGCACAGTTGGAGCAAGCCTCATTGGGGGGGCAAGTTCCGCTACTGGCACAGGATCGTGCTAGAAAACCTGGGAGAGAGGAAAGGCTGGCCTGCGGTTCGGGGTGACTGCAGGCGCCGCACGGGCGTTTGTGTGCCGCTATCGTCCGGGAGAACGTCGGCCCGTGACACTTGGTATCAGAGCAGAACAGACTGCTTCATAGGCGTTGTTTCCGCCATCGTCTATGTTTTGGAATGTTGTCTTGGGGGCATCCTGTTTGGACTGAGAATTGTCAGGGGTGTCTTCCATACATGATGGGTGATAGTAGGTCACCTAGCCATCTCAAGGGTTGCGATGAATGGCAGGAGAGTCCCTTAACAACCGCGAAGAAGGACCGATGTCCATGCTTCAAGGCGGGTGATTTGAGATGTCATAATGGGGTGGAGTGAGCCACCAAGATTGTGAAAATGAGCCGAACCATTTCATGAGGAGGCATGGCGCTGAATTGCCAAGGTGAGGAGACGAAGTCAAGGGAAAGCAAAGCTTCAGAATGGAGTGAGTTTCCAAGTTGGAAGATGTCTTTCTGGAAAGGGGTACACCGAATGATCGGGGCCGATAATGAGCCAGTGCGATGCACACCGAACCGGGAAGCCGTTCTAGCAAGGCCAAGAGGGTTCTTGTCTATGGGGCGAGTACGAGGTACTACCGGGAGCATTGGGTACTTGCTGAGGGAGTGACAATTGGAAGACAAAGAGCTTTGTTCTTGAATGCGGCGATGCTATGAATTTGAGAGTGTAGTACTCACCAAAGTACATCCCAAAGAGCTTGACGAGTGCCAGAGGGCACGAGACAGATGAGTTGCCGAAGGTGTCATGTTGCAGCATGAGTTTCCAAAGGCCAAGCTGTTATGCCAAGTGGGACAGGTACATTGATAAGTGTCCTCCACATTGAGTGTGGGAGGACCCGCCTACATTGAGGCGATAGTGCAAGAGATAGCAGATCCAGAAGCGTGGTATTCTTTCCATATGATGGGACGAGATGAGAGCTGCGCACATGATTGAGTTGCGTGAGCTACGTCCCAGTGCGCGATGAGGGCTTGGTGTGCTGTTAGGGCACAAGAGCATAGGCTACGCGAGTTGTTGAACTGCGTGAGCTGCGCCAAAGAGTACGAGAATGTGCTCACCACTGAGGAAAGAGCTTCAGACGGATATGAAGGCCGTGAGGGTCATGGTGTGGTTGACTAGTGTGGGTCGCCACAAAG
>MU778992.1:6216-29225 GCA_026770625.1 Nicotiana glauca
TCTTAAATTTGATCAACTGCACTCCTTAATCAACAAAAAAGAATAAAATAAAAGAAATAAGAGCTAATTTAATCCATACTCATCATACATATTGGCAGTATAATGCAATAAAAATTTCCAACTCAAATTAATTCGAAAAGAACTTGTGAATGAAAACTCTACATAGATAATTTAGAGGAAGAGAAACAATAGGAGAATATATACATAAAGAAGAAAGGTCAGGACCGAAAATACAAACATACCCAGATCATTCAAAATTAACACTACTTAAATACAACCACATACAATGATAGTAATGATAGAGATTTGACATTATTTTATGAATTTTCGGCACATCAGGAAAAATATCAAAATCATTGGTCTCAGGAAAAACTAGTATTCGTGCTTGATGAAATATTGATAAAGCGACTAACTCATACAATTAAAGCAAGTCGGATTGCTTAGTTTATCTTGATACAACCGCATACAGTGTCATATGAAGTAGTTCATCTTGGTTATTTTATATGGAAAACCTGTTCCAATTTTTTTTATTAGCCATTCATATAGCTTCATATGAATATGAATCTTTTCTGAAATTAGAACTCTATTAGGAGTTTATTTTAGTGCCTTCGTTATTTAAGAGATCGGAATCTCCAATTGCATTGAAAAGAAATAGGAGTAACAAAAAGTCACAGTAGAAAATTCATAGTAGATCTCAAAAACCTAAATATTAGTTAAGTAAAAATATAAAAGCATTAATTGTGATTCTTTATTCCTTTTTAACCTATGCATTTAAGGAAAAACAAAACTCTTAAAGTGACATTGCTGGAATATGCACCGATCTAAATTAGTTTGAAACCAACTCATTCTCTTCTTCCATTTCCTTTTTAAATCTTACGGAAATTTTGATCTTTTTAATAAGAAACAAACACTTAATATCTATTTACAATTTTATCCAACACAAAATGTTTATACGAAGGGTAAAAAAGGCGAATGACATATCGATAGGGGTTTCGTGCTTTTAATATAGTATATATATATATATATATATATATATATATATATATATATATATATATATATATATATTAAAAATCTATGTAATTTTTTCTTAAAAAGCTGTCTAGAAATATTCATAGTCTTTACTCTAGGATAACAACCAAAAAGTTCCCCTAAAGATCAGGCCATTTGATTGCCCAAGGGTAACAAACTCTGATGCCACATACCATTCTGAGAGGATGGGGCTTGCTCATCGACCTACTTTGTTATGAGGTTGTAGGAGTGCGGCATCCTTAGACCAAATCTACATAAACAACCTAAAGGCTTGGTCTTATATGAAAGTAGAGTAATGATTAATATAATTTTATAAGAAGGCTAAGAAAGAGGCGAAGCTAGCTGTCACGGCTGCTAAGACCAAAACATTTGAATGCTTGTATGCGGAACTTGGGGGCAAAGGCGGTGACAAAAGATTGTTCAGGTTAGCCATGGTTAGAGATAGGAAGGCTCGGGACCTAGACCAAATGAGGTGCATCAAAGACGAGAATGACAAGGTACTGGTGGAAGAGGCGTGTATTAAGGGTAGGTGGCAGTCATACTTCCACAAACTCTTGAACGAGGATGGGGACAAAAGCATTGTGCTTGGTGAGTTGGAGAAATCAGAGAACCGACGTTTATTTTAGGTTTTGTAGGCGTATTAAGGTTGAGGAGATAATGCGGAATATGAGTAGAGGCAGGGCGACGGGGCCAGACGAGATCCGGGTAGAATTTTGGAAGGCCGTGAGACGGGTAGGCTTGGAGTGGCTTACTGGATTGTTCAAAGTCTTAAAGGCTCCTTCTTGTTCTTGCTCCCATATAAAATCCTTATCTTTCTTAACCACCTTGATCAGATGATCAGCGGTTGTGTTAAATCCCTTCACAAACCTCTTATCAAAATTTGCTAAACCTAGAAAGCTCCTAGCCTCTTAAACATTCTTAGGGGTTGACCAATTTATTATAGCCTTCACCTTAGTTAGCTTCTATGCCCATCCCACTTACTACAAACCTTAACACAACCCTTGAAAGCCTTAGTACTTCATTCTTACCTTGAAAGCTTTTGAAGCCCTTAAATCTGCATCCTTCCCTCCGATGCATTAAAAAGGACAGGATTAATGTAGCCAATCATTTATTAAAATAATTGATAAGCTTGATGCAAAAGCCGAAAAAGAAATAATAGTAACTTGGTCCGGGGCATCTAGCATTGATCGTCGGGTCATGCTAATTCCATACTGAGAAGCATGTGCCCACGACTCCAGCAATGGCGGCAAAGATGACCTACAATAATCATTCAATCTCTTCAAATCTGCTTGAATTAGGATCTACAGATCAATTTATATAGAATGTCCATAAAATTGGGAGTTGAATTAGTTAAAAGACTGTACCAAGTTCTGTATCTCAAAGTTAATAACTAATGGAAGAGATAAGTTGGTAAAGAAAGAAACTGTAACGGTACCTTCTGCATAAAATCTTGTTGTAGTGTTCTGATAGTGCTGATTATTGCTGAGTATTTGTGAAAGTGAAATCTTGGAGCTTCGAGTGCATAACACTTATTGAATTGGTAAGTTTCTATGGAGGTTGTTCACTGTTGAGTTGTCCGATATCGATCCTTGGTCTCCGTATACGTTCTTGGGTAATCCTCACCTCATAATCTAGCTTTTGGAGTTGAGTTAGGCCCGATGCCTATTTATCATGGTATCAGAGTTTCAATGAGGAAATTATCGTTGTGCGTCATTCCAGTGACATCCGGGAAGAAATATCTCATCGCCGTGCAATTTTTCGGCAGCTTCGTCTTGGTCCCAGGGTTCATCACTGCTACAGTGGTACTGTGCATATACCGTACCACCATCAAATATGAAACCCTTGTGTGACCAAACCCTAGAAATTCCAGTCCCATCGGAACAAAAAAGCCGGTTACCGTGCGTCTTTCCAGTTGACGACTCAAGATTGATTTGCGTGATATTTTCATTGGTAAGTGTTGTGCGAAAACCAACACTACCATCTTGTTCGGAAAAGTAAGGCGACAAAACCCCAGTGAATCGGTGTGGCAGAAAGTCGTGCGTCTCCATGTGCCGCCAAATTCTCACATGGTATCAGAGTTAGGCCCATCCCAATTATTGTTACCGATGTTGGGCCCCCATTTATGTTGTCCACGCTCCAATTTGCAGGCTTGGGTGTGAGGGTGGTGTTGAGTTGTCCCACATTGGAGGGATTTGAGGTCATTGGTCTCCTTATATGGTCTTGTGCAATCCTCACCTCATAAGCTAGCTTTTGCGGTTGAGTTAGGCCCAAGGTCCACTTATTATGGTATCAGAGCCAGGTCCATCCCGATTATTGTTACTGATATTGGGCCCCTATTTATGTTGTCCACGCTCCAGTTTGCAGGCTTGGGCGTGGGGGAAGGGGTTGTTGAGTTGTCCCACATCAGTCCTTGGTCTCCTTATATGGTCTTGGGCAATCCTCACCTCATAAGCTAGCTTTTGGGTTGAGTTAGGCCTAATGTCTATTTGTCAGAGGCTATTTGTTCAGGAGGCTGTTTTTGGCGCTATTCTGATGGGGGATAATTTTAATACAGGAAAGAAGTCTATGTCAATCGTTTGTCGTGATTGGAGGCTGATAGCTGAGAATAACCTCTTATTGCGTTGGGATCTAACATAGGATTTGTTGCAGTCCGTCTTCAGTTACTCATTAGCTATATCGATGAAATATATATTTTTCAGCTAATGTTTTTGGGAGTTTTTGTTGTGCTTGAAGGCTGATTGTTGAGGAATCACCTCATTGCATTGTGATTAGATAGGGGATTTGTTGCATTGACTGGCACCAATTGGTTAATATCATACGTAGTTCAGCTCACATTTGTGCAAGAATTGCTTGAAGAACAATGGCATCTGATTTCCACCTGCTTATTTTGGTGCTTTTGATGGAAATGAATCTCACAGCCTTTTAAAGGAATTTAACTCTCATTTGCAGTCATATTTTGCATGCTTTGTTCTGCTGTGGTAGAAATCTAGACCAGATCAGGAGAAGATATCATTGTAGGATGTTGGAGCCTCTTGATACGGTTTTTTTTAGCTATCAATGAAAGATGGCGTGCTTTCATCTTAGGCCTCTTTATCCCTAAGCCGGTATACATTAAATTATTTCCACGGAATTGTCTCGAGATTTCAGAAAATTCTGACAAGGCTAGCTTTATAAGTGAGATGATATGTGCATTAGTGTGCTAATATTCATGTATTGTTGTTAGATTACACGCTTTTACAGATCTGTTATGTTTTCTCATTTCACTGAGAACATGCTTTATGGAAGGCCGATAAACTTGATACTCCCTCCGTTTCAATTTATGTGAACTAGTTTGGCTCGGTATGGGGTTTATGAAAGAAGGAAGACTTTTGAAATTTGTGGTGTTAAAACCTTAAAGGGTAAAAGCTTTTGTATGGCTTTCAATTTGTGTGTCTGTAAAAGCTTCTCGTTAAGGGTAAAATGTGTAAAGGGGAAAATTAAAGTTAAATTGTTTCCAGATATAGAAAGGTGTCATTTTTTTTAAACGGATTAATAAGGAAAGTGTGTCACATAAGTGAAAATGGAGGGAGTATTTTATTACTTTTGATTGCTTGAATAAATTGATAATTATTCAGTCTATCTTAATCAGCCAACACTAAAGTAGTTGAGATAATTTCTTGGAGGTGCACTTTCTTTTGTTTAACCATCTTGCTAAAATAACCTGACGTACACATGCATGTACGTGAAAAGTTACAACTCTTTTCTTTTTGCTTTCTGAAAGTTTTGGTGCCATTTTTTGCTCATGCTTATGACAGTGGAGGATGGATGAAGTAGAGAGAAGAGAATTTGCTGGGAAAAAGGCCAAACTTGCTGCTGCAGAACTTGCAAAATTATCAAGACGAGTATGTGGTGAGTGCTTTAGCATCTTATATTTGAAAGACTTTGACTGATTACTTTAGTTGAAATGTATATTGAAGCAAAGAGACTTGAGAGACTAGAATATTTCGACATTGCCATTCTACTGGAATGTATAAACATAAAAGAGAAGAGGTCTCGATTAACTGTTGGTAAGTTCACAAGGAAAAACTCCACAATCATGCAATAACTAAAACCGTTCGACTGGAATGTATAAACATAAAAGAGAAGAGGTCTCGATTAACTGTTGGTAAGTTATTCACAAGGAAAAACTCCTCAATCATGCATTAACTAAAACTGTTCAGCCACATTGCTCATGGTATGATATGTATGAAGTGATGAAAATGGTCAACATGATGACTTATTATCTAGATTTAAGAATTGAAATTCTCTACATTGACGAGAAAGGCATTTGAATCTATTTCTTTTCACTTTTTTAAATGAAGGATCTAAAAGAATTGATCTTTCTTTTCATTATCTCCAAAAAACTAACTGAAATAAGTTTTTTTTTCCACATAAGAGAATGAGAGGAGAACAATTCGAAAGAGTTGAGCTCTCATTGACTCCACATTCAAGTGATCAAGTCCTTGCTTCTCGGGTCCGTAGCACCAGCAGGAGCCACTGGCCATTTATTCCATCGCACCAGCAGGAGCTACTGGCCATTTTATCTCCATGATCATTAATCTCATTTCCTCTCTTAGGCTTGACAACTTCATAATTATCATAGTAGCCATCAAGATTATCTCAATCACCAATTTCATCAGTCATTGTAGGCATCACTAAGAGCCGTATGAATGAGATTGTGGAGTATTACTTTCTTGCACCTTTCCATGTTGTGATCCACTTCTCAACTTTCTACTATCTTTCCTCCTCAAGTATGATTCATTAGGATCAGTAAACACTCTAAAGTCATAAGTTGATATTCTTTTCTCCTCCACAAAGATCTACTATTATGTATGACATATTTTACAATTCCACTCATTACTTTACTTGAGCCTGCAAAAAGCAATTCGGAACAAAAAAAGTAGATCAGTGGATAAAAGGACCTCACAAGCACTCTCTTTACTTGTATCACTCAAATTGTAGTACTCAACCCTCGTGTATACTTTGTATCAAGGCTTTTTACATGTCACACACTCATGCCTTCTACGACTCAAGGGATGCTCCTTAGTCTTTTCCAGGAACCAACAACTCAAATGCTCAAAGCACGTTCAAAGTATTGGGTCCAGAATGGAGTTTAGGTTAAAAAAACAAAAAGGACAATAAAACTATTCCCTTCGTCGCAATTTCAGTGGGGTTTTCTCAGTTGGGCCATGCTAAGGGCCCAGCTCGTGCATGTACATTTGGATAGAGAAAAGCAGACTCACTCACATGATAAGGACAATGCAGTGGGGTTTTCTCAGTTGGGTCATGCTGTGAGTGGTGAAATAATTGGGCAAATAGCTTTCGTCAATGACCATAGAAGGCGATTTGGAAATCAGTTGCTCCATATAAAGCAACAGGCTTTTTGTCGGTAGCAGCCTATGAAGCATGTCTTGCCTAAATCAACTAATCGATAAAGGAAATGGCCATGTCCAATAGGTATTTCTTGTGTTTTGGGGAAAAGGAGACCAATAACCATTCTCTTCCTACATTGGAGTACAGCAAGACAGTTATGGTTGCTTTCTTTCCATCAATTTTAAGATAGCACTAGGTTATGCCTTAGCCAATACGAGCGTATTGGTTTGCTGCAGGAGTTGCAGTGTCTCTAAACCACTAAGAACATACTGGAAGCAATTCCAGTATGAGTTTGTTAGGTACTTTGGAATGAGAGAAACTCAAGATGTTTTGCAGGCAGAAGCAACTCAATGTAGAACCTGAAGTGTATGTGTTTAGGATTTTTTTGATGGTGGTGGTGTAGGGGCCAGCTCGTGTGTTTTTTGTTTTCGCTGGGATTTGAACCTGAGACCTCATGGTTGTCATCCTACTTCATTACCCACTAGGCCATACCCTTGGGTTAGATGTCTAGGATTACTGGCTTCTTCTTGCAATTTACAAGATCTTTTTGATGAAAACGGCATGAATGTCTTTATTAGCTCACTATAGGAGTAGCTTTGTATGGGGGAGCCCTTCCTTTTTGTTTTTGTACAGCAGGGCCTCTCATTTTGTAATGTCCAGCACTAGCTTAGTACGTGGCTATTTCTGTTATTAAAAGCTTAATTTACTGATCAGAAGGAAAGATGGTGGCATCTGAGTGTAGTATTCAGCAAAATAACCACAAGCTTGGTAAGTCCTCTCAGGACCAGGGGCTACTTAGATTATTTTTAACTATACAGTTAGATGATTGAGGACAAAACTTAGGCTACTTCCTTTTTCCTAATTTTATCTCACTACAGAATGTCTATTATGTTCATATTTAGTGTAGCTGTTTTTGGTTTAATGTTTCATGTTAAGCTTGTATTTCCTACATTGACCTTAGTCTGTTTTCTCATAGTAAAGGTTATTAATTTGATTGTCTGTACGTTTAATTTCTATCTTCTTTTGTGGACTTCTTAAAGAATCTTTTGGTTTTTGCAGATAGTCGGGCTGGAAACTCATTTACGTCATACATCACTGCAAAGGTTGTGTTATATATTTGTTGAAGGCGCTGACTGGACCCGCCGGGCTCTTTCTTTTTTGCAAATTTCTTTGGTTTCGTTGTGGTATTTAGTTGTGTACCCATTGACTTTTATTCTTCCTCTAATACTTTTTCTTGATTTCCTTCTTCAGGTCCTTGACAACATCCAGTTGTCCATCAGAAATGTTCATATTCTTTATCGTGACTTGCTGACCTCTTCGGTATAGTTCTACCCAATTGTTTTTGAGATTGTTTATTTTCCTTGTGTACTCATTTTGCTTTCCGTTTGAGGTTGTGAGCTTGTTGGGCTACTCTTTTGGTCCTTAACTTTCAGAATTTTGCAATCCTTCAGTGCTAGTTTTTCTCTGGGCTCCTCCCTTAACTTATTGTCCTTCATGTCCCTTGTTTGTCAAATGCACCTAATATCTGGGATGAAGCACATAAGTTTGGCCATAAAAGGAGTCACTAGAAATAAAAGAGTTGGGAAGACACATCTATGAGTTTCTCAAGGAAAGAAGCCTTTTATGTGCTTTCAATGTGAGGTTGACTTTAATTAAGGGATATGATTTACAGCTTATGTCAAAGAACTAGCCACATTTTATAGGGAGATGTGTCATGTGAATTCCAACCTTATATTTGCTTAGGGAAGTATATTTGCTTGTTATAATGTTTATTGATCCCTTTTTGTCTGTTTTTAACATTGTGAAATTCCAGTTCAGAGTTATAGATCTCTTCTTTGCATGTCATTCTTGCCCTGAACAAATGTGGTCTTTCGAGGCTTTTAAATAAGTCATTGAAAGAACTGAGTCATAATCGATAAATGGTGGGTTTTAAATAAGTTATTTAAAAGTCTTTCGAGGCTTTTAAATAAGTCATTTCTTGATGAGTTAAGTTTGATTACTGCTCAATAAAAAAGAGTCAGATCATATCGTTCCTTCTCTCCTTACTATAGAGCTTTTGCCTTGTCTATTTCTTCTCTGCCTATGACCCAAAATTGGAGGGAAGCTTTTGTTGATCCTAAACGGAAGAAAGCTATAATTAAAGAAATGAAGGATGCGCCAAAAAATGAGAATGGGGAACTTGTCACTTCACTACCGGATGAGAAGTTGGTTTGCTGCAAAGCTGGGGGCTAGATTCAAAGCAAGATTGTGGCTAAGGATCCATTCAGAATTATAAAGTGGACTATCAAGAAACATTTCCTTGTTGCTAAAATGAACTCATTTAGAATTCGTTTGTCTTGTGCAGCTAATACTGATTAGGACTTACAATCATACAGACTTAGAAGAAGAGGTGTGTATGGAAATTCTTTCTGGATTTGATACTGAACAGAATCATGGAAAGTATATAGACGGAAGAAAGCCTTATACGAATTGAAGCAAAACCCTAAAACTTGGCTTGATAGATTTTGCAAAGAAATGATCTACTTTGGACACCCACAAAGCAATGCTAATCATACTCTCTTCATAAGATAATCAAAGCGGCAACAAGACAAACTCCCAGTATAATGGTCAAGGGGTGTCAAAAGTGACGGAAGGTTGCAAGTTTCATTCCCTTCGCAGCATTATTTCCTTTTTTTTTTTTAGGGAAGATTGGGCGTCTTTTGTAGAAAATCATGTTCTGATGTAAATTCTCTACTTTTTGGTATACTTCTTGTATACGGGAGTTCTCTCCCTGTTAATTAATACAATTTACCTTATAATAAAAAAGACAATCAAAGCGGTAAAGTCACTCTTCTCATAGTTTATGTTGATGACATTGTAATTATGGGAGATGATAAAGATGAGATTATTTGCTTGAAGAAGTTGTACACACAGAAGTTAAGATCAGATATCTTTGGAAATTGCAGTACTTCTTGGGAATTGAGGTTATCGTATAAAAAAATGAATCTTTATTTCTCAAAGAATGTATATTATAGATCTCTTGAAAGAAATTGATATGACAGGTCGCAAACCAATAGAATCAACTATTAAAAGCAATCACAAGTTACAAACAGGAGTTGAAGAGTGTATTGAAAAGGAGAGATATAAGAGGTTAGTTTTTTTTTTTTTTTTTTTGGAAAGGTAACATAGTTGTGTATTATAATAACAACACAAAGGGTGTGTAGTTCTCCATGTTTACAAGGAAGAAGAGAGGAAAAGCAACTCTTTATCCTTTATCTTCTCACAAGGATTCTAGTACATCAAAAATAGATTCAGGATCTTCTCCATATTCTTGCTTACACCAAAAATAAAACAGGACCAAACATTTCATTTTCAGTTTCTGGATGTTAGTGGACTTATATTCAAAGCATGTTTGATTTCTTGCATCCCAGATTGTCCACCAAATGCAAGCCGGGACAATCCTTCATCTATCTTTATAACTAGAAGAGATACCCCCTCTATTCCAACAAGCTAGAACTTCAAGTATTCTCCTCAGTATGGCCCACAGATATCCCTCAAGTTGATGAATATCCTTCATCACTGAGTAGTCCAGTTGCAGTGTAAAAGAGATGAGTGATTATCTCTGCCTCTTGACCACCTAAGTAATATCTGGAGAAAAGTTGGTAACCTCTCTTGATAACATTGTCCTGAGTTAGAACTGCTTTTTTTGCCAACAACCAAGTAAAACAAGCAACTTTGTATGGAATTTTTAGACTCCATATCAGTTTCCATCGCCAACACCCAATTTGGTTGTTTAAAAGGTTGAACTCTTGTAGGCAACAAGGATGATTTAACTGAAAACTCTTCCTTGCCTATGCCATTGCCACATTATACAGTCTTTACTAGTTGAGTCCCTTTGAACTATTCCAGAGCATTATAGCTATGTTGCGCGGACTCTCCAAAATGTAGCCGTACCCGTGTCGGATCCTTCCAAAATGCACTACTTTTGGAAGATCCGACACGTATCCTGACACATTTTCGAAGAGTCCGAGCAACATAGCATTATAGAACTCTGTTACTCTGTCAATCTGTAAGTCATTAAATAGTCTTCTGAAGGTTATATTCCAAATTTGATTTGCCCAAGCCTCCCCAACCTTTGCTACTTGTGAGTGGTTTAGAGAATGTATGTCTTAAAAAAGTTATTCCAAAGATCCTTGACCTAGCCAATTGTCTTCCCAGAAATATATCTTCATTCCATCTCCAACTCTAAATTTGGACTTGTGCACTAGTTTGGGCTACAGATTCCTGATAGATTTCCATAAGCTGACCCTATAAGGATTGTTAACTGCTTTGGTTGTTCGTTCTCCTTCAATCCCATATTTTTCCTTAGCAACATCTCTCCATAGTGACTGGACTTTTGCTACAAATGTCCATAACCATTTCATTATCAAGCTCTGATTCTGAGCTTTCACATTCTTGATTTCAAGACCCCCTTCCTTCTTGCAAGCTAAGTTAGATTCTCATTTAACCAGATGAATTTTCTTTATGTCACTATTGCCTAGCCAAAAAATGTTTACTCTTAAAGCATCCATCCTTTTCATTACATTAATAGGAATGGAAAATAAAGACATCATAAAGTAGGCATAGCATCTAGAACCGAATTAATCTATCCCCATGGATAGATACTGTTTTTACCAGTTAGATAGCTTCTTCTCTTATTTTTCTAGCACCTCATTTCATATCCCCTTTGATTTATTCTTGACCCTCAAAGGCATCTACCTCTTATGATGGCGATCTACTGTGAATCCACTAGTTTATTCACCACTTTCTTGAGTCTTTTTGTTAAAATTTTGAGAAGATTTTGTAGACACTACCAATTAGACTGATAGGCCTAAAATCTCTCAAACTCCTTTGCTCCTACCTTCTTAGGTATCAATGCCACAAAGGTAGCATTGCAACTTCTTTTCAAAGACTCCTTGTGCATGAAAATTCTGCACAACAGCTACTACATCAGTGCGTACCACATCCCAGCAATGGCTAAAGAAAGCCATAGAATATCCATCAGGTCCAGGAGCTTTATCCCTTGCACATGCCTTAACACTACTCCATATCTCTGTTCTTCAAATGGACTTTGCAATATTTGATTTTCCTTTGGAGTAATAATAGGACAGGTCCTAACATTAACATGTAGCCTCCACCCCTCTACTTCTGTATATAGTTACTGGTAGAAAGTGAGCATTTCTCTCGTGATGTCTATAGTGTTGACCAAAGTTGGTCCTTCAACTATTAGCTGGTCAAAGTTGTTGTCTCTTCTGTGAGCATTGACAATTCTATGAAAGAATTTTGTTTTCCTGTCACCTTGTTTTAACCAAAGAACCCTAGATCTTTGTCTCCAAACCACCTTCTCATGTTTTGCCATCTCCTAAAATTCCATAGACAAGACAATTGTTGTACATATTTCTTCTTCATGCAGGCTTCTTTGATCTTGTATTTCCTCCGATTCTACAAGTGGATTAAGGATACTTGCTTTCTCTAATTTCAAGTTTCCTTGAGCAGATTTAATCCATTCCTTAAGCTTCTCCTTCAAAGCTTTTAGTTTAAAGGCTAGAATAAAGTCAGGCCTTCCTTCACGGATAAAAGAATCCCATCACCCTCTTATTCTATCCTTGAAACCACTAGTCTGTAGCCATGAGTTCTTAAATTTAAAATAAGACTTAACAGGTTCCCTATTTCCACATTAGAGCATCAGAGGAGTATGATCAGATTGTGAGTATGTGGAGTGTTGATTGTTTGATGTTTCTGAAGCTTCATTCCAATCCACTGAAACCAAAAACCTGTCAATCTAGCTGCAATAGCATGCCTATCACCTTTCCTCCAAGTGAATGTTCCTCCTGAAAGATGATGATCCACCAATTCTGTGTCTTCAACAAACTCTGAGAACTTAGTCATTGGCCTGTTAGTTCTGTTGCAGTTTTTCTTTTTCAATGGGAATCTACAAACAACAACAACAACTTAGTATAATTCCACTTAGTGGGGTTTGGGGAGGGTAGTTTGTACGCAAACCTTATCCTTATCCTAGGGTAGAGAGGCTGTTTCCAAATAGACCTTCGGCATCCTTCCCTCCAAGAACTTCCCATCTTGCTCTTGGGAAGACTCGAACTCACAGCCTCTTGGTTGGAAGTGAAGGTTGCTTACCATCAGAGCAGCCTCAATGGGAATCTAATTGTATTGAAATATCCACATACCGCCGATGGCCTAGAAAAAAAAACCCCAGCTCCAGCCACTTCCCACCAGACTTTTTCACTTTCTTTTTCATTTATCTCTCCCACACTAGACCAGATATAGCTTGTTCAATCAGTTTGGTGAGTCTATGATCCCCGAATTTCTCATATGCAAGTTGTCTTTCACAATTTGATATATGAGGTCTTCGCTAGGAAAAATTCTCCTTTTCACCGAACATGGTCACTTCCGAATAGAAGCCTATACAGATGCGGATTGGGCCGGATGTACAAATGACAGAAGATCTACGTCGGGTTATTATACACTCATAAGTGGGAAAACTTAGTTATTTGGAGAAATAAAAAATAAAGTGTACTTGCTAGATTAAGTTCCGAGGTAGAATATAGAGCTATGCCCCGGTGTGTTTGTAAACTTCTGTGGCTACTAAACCTACTAGAGGAATTGAGATTGTCTGAAAAAGGAAAACTTTCCTTGCATTGTGATAGCAAGGCTGCAATCAGTATAGTTCATAATCCTGTTCAGAATGAGAAATAAAAAACAAAGTGTACTTGCTAGATTAAGTTCCGAGGTAGAATATAGAGCTATGTCCCGGTGTGTTTGTAAATTTCTGTGGCTACTAAACCTACTAGAGGAATTGAGATTGTCTGAAAAAGGAAAACTTTCCTTGCATTGTGATAGCAAGGCTGCAATCAGTATAGTTCATAATCCTGTTCAGCATGACCAATGTTCTAAAAGGTGGAGGTGCGAGGCACATTTTCTTACTTAGTACGAGGCCAGGCATAAGCTCCGAGACATGGGGCGTAAGCCCCAGGACATGGGGCATAAGCCCCGTGGATCTTTAAATTTTTTAATTTATAAATCAATAAAATAACTTAATAACATGAAAACTATAGAACGCACCTTAAATTTTTAAGAAAATTAAAAAGGATTAAAGAAACTCATAAAAAATAAAACATCTAGCAGGTTTTTACAAGTATAAACAATGCAATAGTGTTTAAGTTATTATGAAATACAAATCAACTATAATGTCTTAATTGTTGAACACTTAAAAAACTAAAATTCATAAAAAATGTTATCAAACTATACATTATACCTCCATCACTCCATCATGAATAAATACAAAATTGCTTTCAAATAATAAAACAATACAACAACAACAACCCAGTATAATCCCACAAGTGGGGTCTGGGGAGGGTAGTGTGTACGCAGACCTTACCCCTATCCTAGGGTAGAGAGGCTGTTTCCAAATAGACCCTCGACATCCTTCCCTCCAAGAACTGCCCACCTTGCTCTTGGGGTGACTCGAACTCACAACCTCTTGGTTGGAAGTGGAGGGTGCTTACCATCAGAGCAACCCACCTTGTCAAATAATAAAACAATAAAAGAATGATAATCTTGAGAGATTTTTTTTTTAATAAGGTAAATTGTATTAATCAAAAGGGAGAGAACTCCCGTATACAAGAAGTATACCAAAAAGTAGAGAATTTACATCAGAACATGATTCTCTATAAAAGATGCCCAATCTTCTATACAAATAGGGGCTATATGAGTGCACCAAAAAGCGATCAAAGATAAAAGACTATTCTTAAGATGTGAAAAAAGAGACTCAATCTCCTCAAAAGCTCTCCTATTTTTCTCCCCCCAAACTATCCACATGAGATCTAACGGGGCGTACTTCCACGTCTTTTGCTTCTTGTTCTACGGAAACCGGTCTAGCTATATAGCATTTCCTTTACAATTGAACACCAAAAGGTTCAAGATTGCCCTCCACAAAGCCAAGGACACAGGGCAATGCAACAAAAGATGATCAACTTCTTCCACGCCTTTTCTTCTTTTTGAGATCTTCAGTTAGCTCATCTATAAATTGGATAAACAAGTAGGGCTCAAAACCGATCTCTCGTATAAACACACGATTATAGGAACTTTTTGTATCTATTACTACTATTCTCATAATAGTGATGGCTCATTCTCTCATATATATATATATATATGTATATATATATCCGTTACGGTATTTATGCATTCAATATACGAATTTCTCTCTTCTCCATTTAAATATTTATATATACTGAAATCTTGTCTATATGTTGGAACATTTGAATGCTTAATGATTCATAGAAGAAATAAATGAAACAAGAAGTGCTCGTTTCATCTAAATCTAAGATCATGTCTAATGATGTGTGGAAAATACAAATGAAGGTTCAAATCAAGTAACCTTTCATGCTTTTTATGTTAGTCTAACCGACATGTACAAGAGTAAAGCCAATTCATTATTGCATAAGAACCCATACAAGTCAAAGGAAACGGGATGTCAGAAAAGGGTATGAAAAAGAATACTATGGCAATCAAAACAATCAGATCAGTCTGAAGTTGCAAATTTTAGTAAAAATTAACCACCTGAGATCCTTAAGAAAATGTATATTAGCCTTTATGTGTCAATAGAAAATATAATGAATTTCTAGTACACTTTTTTTTTTCTATGAATATTTTTTTTTCTGGATTATATTGGCCTGATATGAGTTTATGTGAAGTAACATAGTCAGTGAAGATTCATATAGTTGATTCCAACTTATTTGGGATTGAGGCACAGTTGTTGTCGTTGTTATGTATATTAACCTTCATGTGATGTTCCAAGCAATTACTTGTTTCCTTTTTTGTCAGGCAGTAACTGTGTTTGGTATGAAGCTGTCAAGTTTAACAATTATGAGGCAGCTAGTTAGGTATGCCTCTTATTGGTGTTGTATCTTTTCCATGTTCTCTTCATGCAGTCACTTACATTGATGAATTTGCTATGCTTGAAAAATATATTGTTCTTTCTTTAACAGTGTAAACTCATATTTCTAATGCATGAGATAGTCTATTCAATGCAAGGAGAATTTTGTGTTCCTCCTTGGAACTGGAATTCTTTAATGCTTAAAAGGCGGGTATGATATTATAGGAGTATTAGGCCCTTCATACAATGCCAGCAATTATTTGGTCAATGTTTCTATCAGTCTGCGTATCTAGAGTCAGGCTTCAGCGTGCTAGAGCAGTTTTAGAAATTTGCTTCCAGATTGCAATGGGTTGGGAAGCTATTCTGTACGGTTCTGTATTTGACATGTACTAAAAGGAGAATTTGTCATTATCTAAATACTAGGCAATCTTATTAGAAACTATACAAATTATTTTTATGATGGTATACTTTGAAGTCGCGGAGATAATTATTTTTTCCTTTTCCAAAAACAATTTCTGTCTAACAAATGGCAGTTGCAGGTGTTTCTTAATCAATAAAAATCACAACATGTGCTTCATTTGTCTACCCTAATAGGCTTACATCACACCCCTAAGGGTGCAGCCCTTTCCCAGACTCTGTGTGAATGTGGGATGCTTTGTGCACCGGGCTGCCCTTTTACAATATGTGCTTCATTTGTGCAAGAGTTATTTCCGCAAATATTGGCTGCAAATACTTCTGCAAAGCATTTATTGGTTTTTAAGAATCAACACCTGCACCATTTGTGTCGTTTACCTTACTTGTCCTTTGTCCATTTAGTGGGAAAATGAGAGATGGGCGTGTCAACAAACTTGTTGAAGTGAAAGGATTGGAACTCTACTGTAGTACCTTCCAAAGTACTGATGAGGTGATGAGAGACTATGCAGTGGATTCTAACAGTAAGGGCAGAGAATCTGAAGCAAATGATGACAAATATATGTTGGTCCCACTAGATGTATCTTTGTCTCTTTCGGTATGTGAATCTGATACTCAACCTTTTGTTCTGCTGTTAGTTGTCTATTCCTTTTGTGTTTTGAATTAAAACAAAAAAAAGAGAGGTCATACTTGGGTCTTTAATAGTCACCACTTTCTAAAATGAGTTACTTTATTTCTTTCTTTGTTATATAGGATAAAATTAAATTCCCAATAATTGACATTTAATAAGTGGATCCATGCCTTTCTTTCCGGGCAATAGGTAGCAGCTTTTTGTCCAACATCACTTAACCATCAAGTATACCTCAATTCGAATTACTCGTGATTAGCTATATGAATCGCTATATCTATTTAAGGTGCATTTTATTTGTTAACTGGATCCCTAAAATGCAATGTTATCAAAGGCAAAAAGCGCAAAAAAGCTCTACGGTTTGTTGGGGCTTTAAGCGCAAAGCGCAAATAAAGTGTGGGATTTAATGAAGAAAGGCGCAAATACAGAAAAACTACAAATATGTATGTGTAGTCAAAGAATAATATCTATAAGCATGAATACCAAGTATATGGACAAGAAATTGAAAAAAAATTACGATAAGGCGAAATATCAATTGTTTAGTGTCACCTCTTTCGGATTACGCTTGTTAACCTATGTTGCTCGGACTCTTCGAAAATGTGTCAGGATACGTGTCGGATCTTCCAAAAGTAGTGCATTTTTGAAGGATCCGACACGGGTACGGCTACATTTTGGAGAGTCCGCGCAACATAGTCATTAACAAAGAATAATGTGCCTTGGAGCCTTGATGACAACACTAAAGCGCCTATTAAGTGAGGCGAAGCGCTCAATATGTTTTGAGCCTCGCTTCAGGGCTTAAGCGCGCCTTTGATAACACTGCTAAAATGGCAGTTTTTCATCTCCAAAATGTAACTATGATGTAAGGATGCTTCTGTTTTGATGGATATCTTTTCATCAACTTCTCCTCTTGTATTTGAACTGTTAAACGTGAGCAGTAGAAATCCTTTGAAGCTTTTCTTATCACTGTGCTAAGTCTAAATCGTTCAATAAAAATTGGACTGAAGCAATAACAGCATTCTCAAGTCTTAACTTATTGTCCATCTGAAGTTGAGCCATACTTCTATTTGATATGCTTTATGTGATGTGCAGATGATATATTTTTATCAACCAGCTACTTATTTGCGGCAAAACTGGATTCAATTCCAATTAAAGAAATGAAAAACCTGTACAGACGACCTTCCCACCCCCCACCCCCACCCCCCTTTTCCTACTAAAAAGTAAAACCAATGGTTCAACATTATTGTGTGCTCTATATAATTATTTAAAAATTTCCTATCTAGTTTTAGTTTTCTTTTCCACTTGGGAAATTTGCCTTTGACTTAGATCTGTATTAGATTTTGGAAGAGTTAGCCGGCCCTTTTAATGGGCTCATACACACACATTTATATTACAAGGTCAAATCAATGTGTCGTTCTGTTTGTATACTTTATGCTTCTTTTATTTATGTTTTCTAATGAGCTGTCACCAATTCTGATGATATAGGTGAACCGTTCAGGAAGGCTTGAGAAAGATGTTCCGCAATACTTCTTAAATATAGAGTTGAATAATGTGGTTTGTACAAGATATTTCCTATCATTTTAAAGAATTTCATTTGCAATTCAGTATCACAGTAACATAGTTGTTGATCTCCTTTTTCATTGCACATTAGGTTGTTTCTCTGGATGAGATTCAAATACAACAAATCTTGAGCATTTGTGACTATTTGCTGACATGTCAATTGAGAGAGAAGTAAGATGTCACCATTCGCCTCGTGTATTTTTTAGTTAATATCTGTTCGTTGAGGAGCTCAATAATTTTATCTAGAACTATTTCATTTTCACTCTTTGAATTGAGACATTTACTTCGTTTTTGTTATGTTTCCCCTTTCCATTTGATGAAGAATATTTCATTGATGAAAGAAGGATTGAGAACTAGATGTCAGCCTAGAAAGAGTTTACAATAGTTACATTGCTTTGCTATTTGTCTATCTTTGAATTTTCTAAGTAATATCTTAGATTTCTACAATATTCCTTCCCTTGAGCTTCATCTTTCTCAACGGAAGTTTTGATTGCAACAACTCAAAGCGGAATCTGAGATTGTGTAAGCCAAAGCACTCGATTTATTTTCATGATTACCTGAGCTGTTTAAATCTTGTTTATGGTGCATGAAAGAATCTTTATGCGAATAGAATGGTGTGCTAAGCTGTTGTATTACATTTTCAAATAGCTTATAGGGAAAACATGTCTGGTTTATTGATATTGTCATCTCCATAATTACAAATGATATTTCAATAACAATAAAGGGATAAAATCCCCAAGACATGTGAGCACACGCTAGAACTGAGCTATACAAAAATATAATTCTCCAGAAAGCTCAATAATGCTCGGTATAGAATTTGTGCTCCACAACAAAGAAAAGCAGCATGATGCTTGGCGCAGTATCCCCTCTATTAGTATTGAGCAGTGCTAACATGGACTGGAAAAGGAAAAGTGACGTGCTATCATTGAAAGTTAAGTGCAACTATTGGGTAAAGCATGCAGCTGCGTATGTGTAGTTTGTTTGTTTCGGCTTTTGACGACATTACCACATGTTTTTCCCCCTCTATTTTTTGAATTTCGTAAAGAGACAAGTATCTCCACTAAGCTTTACTTCCTCTTATTGACGTGCAAATATCTCCACTAAGCTTTACTTCCTCTTATATATGTGCAAGATATACGAAGTGATGCTTCTCAGCTTGTCGTGCTCCTTAATGTTCCTTGTATTGCATGGCTTAGTATTGGAATACAACACACGATTCTCCCCTAATCACATCCAATCACCAATGAATCCGAAAACCACTTTTATACAGTGATTTTCCTCCACTGTCAACTAAAATACCTACCCGTTCTTGCCCCAACGCGTCCTGAGTACCACAATTTATACCCGTCTACATCACGTGCCCTAGTACCTACCCATCTAGTCTCATGGACACATGCTATGTTGATCTTACTCTTCTGAAGGATCTTACCTAACTCAATAGACTTCCTCGTCAACGACCCTACGTTCTAGGACCCAACTCTTAGCATAGAGGCTCCCTTAAGGCCTTAACCCCCTTCCCCCCTGCCGCCCGCCCCACCCGAGGACATGATCTTGCTCTCATATCGTTCATCACAACCACTATAGTCTAAGGGGGTATTAAGTAAGCACTACTACTAAAAGCAAAGAGCGACAACAAAGGAATATAAGCTAAGAGGCCGGAGGCTTAAAAACTCAAATAATTCAAGTAGCAAGTACCGAAAGGTACACAAGTCTACCTAGAGCGATCAATCCAACTACAGGTAACACAATCATAGGTTGTCGATGCAGGCAAATAGAACACATGAGATATATAAACAGATCTTGGAGAACACAACAGGGAGCAGGGTACACGCAACTAACAAAGAAGAATAGACAATGAACACGATACGCACAAACAAGATACACACTACTAATATCAAAGAACGAATATGCAGTATAAAGTAATGGAGTAGGAACATTAGAACCTGGTTTTGTTGTCGAGTTGTGGATTTCTTTTTTATTTTGAAGTTGTAGATAAGTAAAAGGTTGATTTCCTATATAGTATGCTATTTGTTTTCAAATTTACCCTACTTTTGGTTCTGATTTTGGGAATCAAATTGTATCTCGTCTCAAAATTTTCCGTCTGTCATGGTCAAAGTACCCAAAATTGTTTGACTAGATCCGGTACGGATCCCACACCCATACTAGTGTCGTGTCGACATGGGTGCGGCACCTAAACTGCCGTGTCGGAGCAACTTAGCTTTAAACCAAAAGTAAAACAAAAATATACTGTTGAAGACACAATTAAGTAAGAAAATAGAGATGTGTTCTCTCTAACAGCTTCAGCTTTTAGGTGAGATGGTCACACACTGCAACATGGTATCAGAGCAAGCAGAGGTCCTGGGTTCGTGTCTCACCGTCACCCACTATCAAAAGTAATTTTCACGTGCTTGGCTCATAAAAAAGAATCAAGCCCGCACGTGAGGGGGCGTGTTGAAGACACAATTAAGTAAGTAAATATAAGTGTGCTCTCTCTAATAACTTAAGCTTTTAGATTAGATGGTCACACACTTCAACATATAAAATTCATCTTGATCCTTTGTTCAGGGTTTGCCAAATCTTCGAAACACCTTTGAGTTTCTTTCCCCTCAAATTGTCCACCAAATACATGCCGGGACAATGTGCCACCACCTTATGCTCCATACCTGCACCTGAGCCATTCCAACATGATATTATCTCATCAGTTCCCCTGGGCATTCTCCAGCTTAGGCCTTTCATGCTCATGAACAACTGTCATAATCTACTAGTAACCTAACAATGTATGAATAGATGACTAATTGCTTCATTGTCATTCCCACACAATAAACATTTTGAACACAGCTGCATCCCTCTCTTTATCGGATTGTCATGGGTCAGGATAGCCCGTTTCATCACTAGCCAGCAAAATACTGTCACCTTGAAAGGTATTTTCATCTTCCATATGTCTTTCCAATGCCGGGGTCCATAGTGTTGATTACAGCTGATTAGAGTCCCATATGCTGATTTCTCTGAAAAAGTTCCTTTGTTGTTCTAACCCACACTAGCTTGTCCTCTTGTTCAGCAATTCCCCTTAAAATCTGAAGAATTCAGTCACCTGTGCACTTTCGAGTCACTCAGATATCTCTAAAGGTGAGATCGCAGCCCTGTTGACTCCAAATTTCAACTAAAGTTGTATCAGGTTGTTGTACTAAGCTGAAAATATCTGGATAGATTTCTTTGAGAGGGCCATTCCCAATCCAGTCATCATTCCTAAAGGAAGTCTTCAAGCCGTTTCCAACTTTAATGCTGATGTACTCGCAAAATCTTGACAAAGGGTTCTTATTGATTTCCCATAAGATTTGGTAACAGATCTTGTGCCCCACTGCCCTTCTGTCCTTTTTTTGTCATTTATCACCTTTCTCCACAAAGCTTGGTCTTCAAAGGGAATCTCCATAACCATATTACATCAATAGAGTCCTGTTGTGCTTTCTCAGGTTTCTAATTCCCTAGCCCCCTTCCTTCTTACTGCATGTGAGAGTCACTTGACTATCTACGGTAGCATCTCTACTCCTTGTTACCTTGCCAAATGAAATTCCTCCTCAGTGCATCAATTCTCATTGGCATGCCCCAAAGAGACATTACATATGTAGGAAGAGCATTCAGCACACTATTAACCAGGACAATCCCTCCCCACCCCGCCCCTCACCCCAAAAAAAAAGAAGATAATTGCCTTTCCACCTAATCCTTTTACTATTTGAGTAAACGTCCATCAGAAAATCGTTTACCCTTTCTAAATTTTTTGACGTTCGGTTTTGTTGTTCTTAAATTGTAGGTACGGTCGGTTTCGTCCTTGGTGGAGTCCTTTAGGTAAAAAGCTTAAAGGCTGGCAAATAGCATGGTGGCAGTATGCACAGCAATCTGTTTTACTGGACGTTCAACAGAGGTTGAGGAGAACTTCTTGGAAGTACCTTGGTGAGAGGCTGTAAGTTGATCATCTCGAGAACTTCTCCCCCAACAAATATGGGAAAATCATTTGGAGGTCTTTCTTTGTTGTTTTGTTCATTGGATGTCAGTCTAGTACAGTCAACTATTTGGCATTTCATGTTCATTTGCACTTCGTCAATGTTGAAATTCAAATTCTCACGCTACTGACTATTTAAAAAGAAAATTTATTTATCAGCTGATGGAATTTTGAAGATATTTGATACCTTGGCCCGTCTTTTCGTCTTGGCATACCATGTGCTACCTGTGTTGGATGGACTAGGGTATATCATCTATTTTCCAAATGACATACACTATCCAGAAATTAAATATGCTAATGTATGCTAAGAGTTCTCTTGTTATTTAGCAGTAACGATTCTACCTAGTGGTTAATCCTTTAGGCAATTCCCTAAACTTTGATATTCATCTCTGTTCCATTTTTCCTTTCTATTTGTGGTTCTATGGTTTTGAAGGGGGGGGGGGGTGAGATATATCGTGTCTTTACCCATATCTAGTAGTTGAGCCCTTTTTATCCCCATTCTCCTTGTTGTTGTTATGTGTTATCCACTATTTTATTTATGTAATATTCATCAATGCTTTCTATGGACAAAAGATTATGTTATAGAAATTCTTGATACCTATTGAGTCCCAAATCGGCTCAAAATGGGTAACTTGGACTCCTTATGATTTTGGGCAATCCTCAACTCATGAGTTAGCTTTTGGGGTTGACTTAAGCCTAATATCCATTGATCATGGTATCAGAGGCAGACCCATCTTATTATTTACCTGCCTTTGGGCTCCCATCTTATATTATCCACGCTCCAAATGTCCAGTCCTAGGCATGCAGGGGGGGGGGTGTTAAGTCCCACATCGGCTCAAGATGGGTAACTTGGACTCCTTATATGGTCTTGGGCAATCATCAACTCATGGGCTAGTTTTTGGGGTTGAGTTAGGTCCATTGTCTATTCATCAATACGTTGTAGGTTCGTTTTTTCCGGAAGTTTTGCTATGTGATCCCTGAGGATACATATACCGCTATATGTTTTGGGAATTATGGTCCCTAAGAATGCATATACGATGACTATGACTTTTTCTTTTTTTGTTTGGTGGGGGGGGGGGGGG
>MU778992.1:29334-40503 GCA_026770625.1 Nicotiana glauca
CACACCAAGAAAACACTGAGTATGTACATGATAAAGAAATGGACCTTGGGCCTAACTCAACCCTAAAAGCTTGCTCATGGATGAGAATAAAGAAATGGACCTTGGACCTAACTCAACCCTAAAAGCCCGCTCATGGATGAGAATTTCCCACCTAAAGAGACCTTCCTATCCTTTAATTGCTGATGTTGTTAAGGAGTGAAATAACTACCAAGAATTGAGCAATTTTGCAGTAAATCGCAATGGGGTTATAGCAAGATGTTTGATTTCTTTCTGTGCATATGAGTGTGGAGCATGGAGGAGTGGGTGGGAGGGTACTGGGATTAAGAAGGCACGTTTACTCCTTTTCCCTTTTCCCCTCACCCTTTAGAAGTGGATAATGATTTGCTAGACTAACAACCCCATTGCGATTTACTGCAAAATTGCTCAATTCTTGGTAGTTATTTCACTCCTTAACAACATCAGCAATTAAAGGATAGGAAGGTCTCTTTAGGTGGGAAATTCTCATCCATGAGCGGGCTTTTAGGGTTGAGTTAGGTCCAAGGTCCATTTCTTTATTCTCATCCATGAGCAAGCTTTTAGGGTTGAGTTAGGCCCAAGGTCCATTTCTTTATCATGTACATACTCAGTGTTTTCTTGGTGTGCTTTATCTTGTGAAAGGATAAGAAATGAGGGCACTTCTTTTTTCTTTGAGTCTGGGAAGTGATGTAGTGCAGAGGGAGGAAAAAATTACTGTTGAATGTCTTACTGTTTATGCTGCACTCTGATCTTTAGCTACTTTCTTTTACTTGGTATATTTAGAGTCTTATTGCTGTTATCTGATTAGTTTCTTAGTTCTTAGGGTTTGTTTCTTAGTTGTTTTTGACTTCCTTTATTTTGTTTTAATAAGCTTTTGATTGAGAAAATTGGGGATCTTATCTTGTTTAGGGCTATAGCTCTTGATTCTTTTCTTACGGATACAATTAAGAAGCATGCAACCTTAATTATTGAAGATATTTTGCTTTTAGGCTTTCATGTTTTTTTCCTCAATAAGCATTTGGTTAGCTTAAAAGGATTTCAATATAGCAGTCCCATTTACTAATGCAGTGTGCCGACTATAAAGAAAGTGGATTGGCCTTAACTCAACCCAAAAGTTAGATCATGAAATGAGAATTGTCTTAAATGGTACAAGACAACAACTCCCTTACTAACATAATCGACACCATTTATTCATAAATGATGAGACATTTGGCTGTTCCCTTTTAATCATATGTTAGAATTTGATGCAATTTTGGAAGTAATTGTACTTAATTTGTCATGCTAGAAATCGCCGCCGGAAGTATGTGAACTTGTACAAGATAAAACTGAAATGCCTTCAACAAGATCAGGTTAGTGACTTCCAATCTTGTTGCCTATCAGTTTCTTTTTTGTTTTTTCTCTTTTGGTATACCCGTGTTATACTAATTCGTTTAGTGTTTAAACTTCTCCCATTAAAGGGGAAATTCATTACGAGAGAGATTAAGAAATCAAGAGAATTCTATGAGAGAAAAGAGTTGAAGAACAAGGAATATCTCATATACTCCCATGAAAATGTGCCCAAAGAATTGTGTGTTTGATTGCTTGTGGTGTTTGTATCCCACATATTCCATGTTCTGCTTTTTCAGCCTTTTCTGAATGCATTAGCTCTTCTTCATCACGATAAAAACTGGCATTGATTTCCCTGCAATTATAGACCAACACTTGACATAAGAATCTCATTTTTCTACTATACATGAGCTTAGTTGTGAACCTTGTGTCCCGTAATGAAAAGAATGATACAACAATACTTAAGGAATGTCTGGGAAAAGGATACTGGGGGAATTTTTCAAGATGGGAAATGTATCTTAACTCTCTCATAGCGACGAGGAAACGTTTAGCATGGATCCAGAAAGCTCTCCTGGATCCTCCATACTGAGTAGGCGTTTGGCCATATGTTTTGGAAGTTTTTTCTTTCAATTTCTTTTCCAAATATGTGTTTTTTATAAAATTAATCTAGTTTTTCGGAGATTTTGAAAACCAAAACTTCAAATCCCAAATACAGCTTAAGACATCTTTTTGGGCCAAATCATGACAATTTGGGACTTCTTTAGCTGAACAAACAAAAAAATGACTTTTTAACATGTCAAAACTTTTCCCAAAATTCATGTCCAAACACATTTTCAATTTCAAATCAAACTTCACCCAAATAAAGTTTTTCATAAAATATTTGGGAATCTATGTCCAAGCGAGCCCTAAGTAAATAGTTGAATTTGGAAGGCAATAAAAAAGTCAACTAGAATTTCTTACTCTTCTGTTATGTTTCCACAACCATTTGATAGAACTGTTGTTACTCACCTTGATATCCAAATGATTGTGACTAGGTTTCATTTCTTGTCCCACTAAACTAGTGTTTCAATCATCGTCTTCTCGAGAATAACATATCAGTATTGTTAAGAAGTTTGACCGTGGATCTAATTCAACCCGAAAAGTTAGCTAATGAGGTAAGGATTGTCCAAAGCCATATAAGGAGATAATAATCCATTCCTTAACTAATTTGAGATACACGAACACACCTCCGCGCACCCAGGGTTAGACATCTTGAGGTGGACAATGTAACATAGCGGTCTAATATTGGGTAAACTAAGAATATGAATGTGTTTGCTCTAATATCACATTAGGTCAATGCAAATTGTGCCTAAGTCAACTCCAAAAATTAGTTCAGAAGGTGAGAACTATCCAATACCATATACTTAGACAACAACACCAGGTTGATCCACCATAGTCGCTGATACAAAAGTAGATTTTTCCCAAATATTCTCTTCCTTCTCTCTAGATTTTCTCTCACTATGACCCACCACCTCAGGCTCCACCAAATCTACCAAAGCACACCTAGAGAAAAAGCAACCACTAACGTAAAATCATTTCCCACATCGACATATAGCCTAAACCACCTACCACCGCCACCAAGTTTCTTCCGACCACCAAATCTTGCAACCCCAAATCCGCGAAGGAAGTGGAGAAATCCACTGATTCTGAGGTAGAGGAACATCTGGATAACAATAACAGCAACGATGATTCTAAAACACCTGAACAAGAGCCTTCTGAGCAATCGAAGATGGAAGATGAAGTTTTAGATTCTCAAGTAGCAAAGACTAACCACAATAGTAAGAGTTCAGTTCAGAATTTCCCAAAGGTATCATCAAACTTGGATAAGATTAATCACAATAAGAAGGCAAATGCATCAGAGGATCCAAATGGGAATGAACAGATGGGTGCTAGTCCGACGAAGCCAGCTTAAGATCAACACAGAGTGCAATACCTATGAATCCACATGGTGCTAGGATTATAATACCTACCACAACTACGAATAGACAAAACAATTCGGGTTCTTCCAAACCATCTTTTGTGGCTGTTCAGACAATGTTGGCAATTGGGAATTCAGGTAAAACCCCAGTTTCAATCAAACATGGTATGCATCTTGGAAAAGCGGTTGTCTTTTTCACTGTGGAGGATTATTTTGTGAATCTTGCTCAAGGTTGTAAATTTACTATTATTGGGAAGCTCTAGAGGGGGGAACCAACGATGAATGACATAAGGAGAGAGTTTGTTAGTTAATTTCAGCTTAGGGAAACTGTTAATTCTTCAGCTGCCATGGCATCTATTCAGATGGGACATTATTTCTAGAATGGTCAGTGCAATTGGGACTACTGTAGCTCGTGATATGGCCATATATTCCAAGTCTATAGGAAATGTGGCTAAGATCAAAGTTGAAATTGACTTGCTAAAACCAAAGTTAGATGTGTTATGGCTTGGGTTCAACACTTTAGATGGCAAGGAAGGTGGGCTATGGCTGAAGATTGAATATGAGGGTGCCCTTAGCTATTGTCAATATTGTTTCATGCAGGGCCATTTGGAAAGTCAGTGTATAAATAAAATAAGGGATGAGAGGAACAAAACTAAGTAGAAGAAAAACAGGCCAGTGCCAATGTCAAAGAGATGGAGGATGATTTTTCGGAGTGTAAGCAGAAGAAGGAAAACAAGAGATAATCCAACAAAAGCAAAACCACAACAATCACACGAAGGAACCACTAGCAAATCACATGTCACACAAACTAATAAACACAATAATAGGAAGAGTAATGGGGTAGTTTTCTAGGAACCAAGCATCACAAATTCAGAAAAGAGTATAGTAGAAGTTCCCGGCAAGGGTAAAGGAGGTGATAAAATTCCAGAGGAGGTGTATGAGACATTCAGATGTATGGACCTTGTGGGAAATCTGGAGAAGATATCCACAAAGAATCCAAATAAGCAGAGAAAACGGCAAGAGCCACAAGTGTCGAATATACAAAATGAGGAAGTAGAGGCAAATACAAATATTTCTAGACAGACATACATGGCTATAAAATGGAAAAGATGAGGATGGGGAAAAAAATCACGAGGCACAGAAGTTAATGAACACTAGGGAATAGCAGGCTACATTGGAAGAAATAGTCCCTGAGTCGAAGAAATAGTCCCTGAGTCACCTGAAATGACTCTTTGAATTAGCAAGGCACATGAAAGGTAGAAACAACTGGGCCGATGCTGGGTGCGGACGGCGATGATAAGTCAGGAGGGGTGGAGTTGTAGAAAGTTGAACTGGACTAGGTGGTGGAACTGGAGCTATAGGTGGTGGAACTGGAGCTATAGGTGGTGGACCTGCAACGGGAGTTGTAGGTGGTGGAGCTGCAACTGGAGCTACTGAGGAAAATGAATGGGAGATGGTGACTCATTCTCCAAAAGTTGGAACTGGTAGCGCCTCAGAAATATCTGATTACCTAGACCTATTAAGTATGATTGGGTTTCAAAGAAGGTAACATCAGCATACATAAAGTATCGTTGGAGGTCAGGAGAATGGCATCAATATCCCTTTTGTGTTCTCGAGTAACCAAGAAATACGAACTTAAGAGCATGAGGAGCTAATTTATCTTTTCCTAGAGTAAGGTTATGAACAAAACACGTGCGCCCACATACACGGGGTGGAAGACAGAACAAAGGTAAGTGGGGAAGCATGATAGAGAAAGGAACTTGATTTTGGATAGTTGAAGATGACAAACGATTAATAAGATAGCAAGATGTAAGAACTGCTTTCCCCAAAAACGCAACGGAATATGAGATTGTGTGAGTAGGGTTCGAGCAATTTCAATAAGATGTCTATTCTTTCTTTCAGCTACCCCATTTTGTTGGGATGTGTACGGACAAGATGATTGATGAATAATCCCATGAGAGTTCATAAACTGCTGAAATGGAGAAGACAAATACTCTAGGGAATTATCACTACGAAATGTGCGGATAGAAACCCCAAATTGATTTTGAATTTCAGCGTGGAAGGTCTGGAAAATAGAAAACAACTCAGATCGATTTTTCATCAAAAATATCCAAGTGCACTTGGAATAATCATCAATGAAACTGACAAAGTAGGGGAATCCCAAGGTAGAACTGACACGACTAGGACCCCAAACATCTGAATGTACTAAAGTAAAATGTGACTTTGCTGGATTATCAAGATGTCGAGGGAAATGGGAGTGGTTATGCTTACCGAACTGACATGACTCACACTCTAGAGTAGATAAGTGAGATAAGACAGGTACCATTTCTGATGTTTTGACAAATTGGGATGTCCCAACCGTTTATGTAATAAATATGGTGAATTAGTAATAGGCAAAGTTGTTGAAAGAAGACAAGATGTGAGTCCATGTGATCTTGCAAGAATAAGACAAGGTAATCAGGAAATAAAACAGAGCATTTAAGTGTTGGCTAAGCGACTAACAACTATGAGATTAAAAAGACTCTCGGGAACATAAAGAACTGAATCTAAAGGTAAGGAAGGGAGTGGACTTGCTTGACCTATTCCAGTTGCCATGGTTTGAGGCTATTTTGCCATTATGACTGTTGGGAGAGATTGAAAACATGAAATAGTAGTGAAAAGAGATTTGTTACTAGAAATATGATCAGATGCACTTGAATCAATGACCCAAGACTCATAGGTCGAGGATCGGGAGACACAAATAACACTACTATCTGTTTGAACAACGGAAGCTATCCCTGAAGATGTTTGTTTACATGCTTTGTACTGAAGAAACTCAATATAATTCGGTAGAGAAACAATCCAACTATTCATAGTATTGGATCCCATTTTTCTACAACCAATTTCTCAAATTCTTGATAAAAAGTTGTATCGTTAATCTTGGAATGCCAAATCAGAACACTCCCCCCCCCATCCCCCCCTCCCCACACTTTTTTTTTGAGTAAACACTGTTCACTCGCCGGAAAATAAAAAAAATGTTGTCGGAATTTGATGAAACTTGAATTAAAAGACTCGGAATAACCTCCTGAGTAATTTGTCCAAAAGAAGCTTCGTCGAAAAATCCACTGTAGCTGCCGAAAAGTCAGTGTAAGCGAGTAGTTTGTTCAAAAGAATGTTTTTCAGAATCTGACTGGAAAAGGGCACACTCGTCGGCGCGTGTGACAGACGCACTGCCGGAAGCAAATCTCCGACATGCGTGTGGGGGCGCGTGGATGAGTATTTTTCTGGGGAATCTTTCTGGGGTTTTGTCGGTTCTATCTTGGGAATCTTGTGGTGGTGTTGGATTTTGCACAACACTGATAAATAGTGACTGATGAAATCAACCACTTAGGTCACCAGACAATTGCATGGTGACTGAGATCTTTCTTCCCGGATATCGCGGGAATGACGTACATTTATCTTTTCTCACCCATGCTCTGATACCATGTGACAATGCACGAGAGAAAAATCTATTATTATTATTATTCTATGTTACAATGAGCCATATTTATATGTATACATAACACATAACCTTCTCCTATTACATAAGACACTAGAACTAATTATATATATTCACATAACTATTCTAACAAACATGAAAGCATGATTATTTACAATGAATGCTCAATAATCCACACTGATTGGTATATAAGAAGTGTCCAAGAATGTAACAAGAATAGGAATATTCACTAATTTTCGCTCTTTCCTATACTCTTCCATTTCTTTCTTTCCACATAGATCACATGATTGCAAGCGGAACTGCCTTCCATAGTCTCCTTTTCATCCTAAAATATTGCCCGAAAGCATTTTGGTAATATTTTTCAATTACGTACCATACTCTTCTTTTCCTCCTAAAATATTATTCGAAAAACATTTGGTAACAACTAGCGGCATCTCTCATTTAATCCCAAACATTTTGCAATACTGCAGTAGTGATTGACAATCTGTCTTGCTCTTTTGCACATAAAGCACCAACTTATGGATATTATTCCTGTTTTTCTCGGATTTTTGGCAGTTAAAGAATGGTACTTTGTTTGGTGCTCTGAGTACTTAAACCAAGTCGTGTGAAAATTTCTTTAGAAGTCGACTATTGCTCAATTGCCTACTTTTAGTTTTGCGTTTTATAGAGCTCATCCCACCATTCACTACTCCTCTATAAAGCCACTCCTTTGTCACCATCCCTTTTGATCTGAAATTGTGGAGGAAAAGCTCTTCTTAGATCATGCATCTTTTGCCTCCCTTAAGAAAACGTAACAACAAGAGCATGTTGCAAATTTTCTTCCTGAATATAGGCATCCAAATCTATGTATTCAAGCATGATAGTTGGTTCTGTAAGAAAGCACGGGAGAAAATCTATTATTGATGTATTGACATATGTTATAATGAGCCCTATATATACACACATAACATGTCCTACTCCTAATATATATTGGATTAGGGTTAATTTATTTACTCCTATTTACATGATTATTCTAACACTCCCCCTCAAGCTGGTGCATATAAATCATATGTACTGAGCTTGTTATATATGTAGTTAATACGAGGACTAGTGAGGAACTTGGTGAAAATATCTGCAAGCTGATCATTCGACTTCACAAACTTTGTAACAATATCTCCTGAGAGTATCTTTTCTCTAACAAAGTGACAGTCAATCTCAAAGTGTTTAGTTCTCTCATGGAACACTGGATTTGACGCAATATGAAGAGCAGCTTGATTATCACAAACAAGTCCCATCTGACTAATCTCACCAAATTTCAACTCCTTGAGCAACTGTTTGATCCAAATTAGCTCACATGTCGCCATAGCCATCGCTCGATATTCTGCTTCTGCACTAGACCGAGCAACCACATTCTGTTTCTTGCTCTTCCAGGACACCAAATTTCCTCCTACCAAGACACAATATCCAGACGTAGAACGTCTATTAGAAGGTGATCCTGTCCAATCAGCATCTGAGTATCCAACGATCTGCTCATGGCCTCGATCCTCAAACAATAAACCTTTGCCTGGAGCTGATTTTATATAACGAAGAATGCGNAAATGCGAACAACTGCATCCCAATGACTATGACACGGAGAATCCATAAACTGACTCACAACACTCACAGAAAAGGAAATGTCAGGTCTTGTCACTGTAAGGTAATTTAATTAACAACCAACCGTCTATATCTTGCAGGATCGCTAAGAGGTTCCCCCTGTCCTGGCATAAGTTTAATATTCGGATCCATCGGAGTGTCAACCGGTCTACAACCTGTCATTCCTGTCTCTTCAAGAATATCTAAGGCATACTTCCGTTGTGAGTTCACAACACCTGAGCTAGACTGAGCGACCTCAATAGCCAGAAAATACTTTAGTTTACCCAGATCCTTAGTCTGAAAGTGTTGCAAGAGATGTTGCTTCAATTTAGTAATACCATCCTGGTCATTGCCGGTAATAACAATGTCGTCAACATAGACCACCAGATAAATACAGAGACTCGAGGCAGAATGCCGATAGAATACAGAGTGATCAGCTTCACTCTGAATCATGCCAAATCCCCGGATAACTGTGCTGAACTTACCAAACCAGGCTCGAGGAGACTGCTTTAGACCATAAAGTGACCGATGCAAGCGACATACAAGGCCACGAGACTCCCCCTGAGCAACAAACCCAGGTGGTTGCTCCATATAAACTTCATCCTCAAGGTCACCGTGTAAAAAAGCATTCTTAATGTCCAGCTGATAGAGAGGCCAATGGCGAACAGCAGCCATGGATAGAAAAAGGCGGACTGATGCTATCTTAGCCACAGGAGAGAAGGTATCACTGTAATCGAGCCCAAATATCTGAGTATATCCTTTGGCAACAAGACGAGCCTTTAGACGATCAATCTTACCATCCGGACCAACTTTGACTGCATACACCCAACGACAACCGACAGTAGATTTACCTGAAGGAAGAGGGACGAGCTCCCAAGTACCACTCGTATGTAAAGCAGACATCTCGTCAATCATAGCCTGTCGCCATCCTGGATGAGACAATGCTTCACCTGTTGACTTAGGGATGGAAACATAGGACAAAGAAGATAGAAAAGCATAATAGGGTGATGACAAACGATGATAACTCAAACCGACATAATGGGGATTAGGATTAAGGGTGGTTCGTATACCTTTCCGAAGTGCAATTGGTTGATTAAGAGGAGACAAGTCCGCAGTATTAGCAGGGTCAGGTGCAGGACGTGAATCAGTTGGGCCTGATGCTGGGCGCGGACGACGATGATATGTCAAAAGTGGTGTTCCTGTGGCAGGGAGTCTAGGAGGAGCCACACAAGACTCCTCAACGGTTGGAATGGATAAGATTTCTATAGCGGAAGATGAAGGAGGAGCTATAGGAGACTCGAGTAAGACTTCTGTGGCGGAAGAAGAAGGAGGAGCTATAGTAGACTCCTTAAAGGTCGGAATAGGTAAGACCGCAGATATATCAAGGGGGTCAGAATGGTCAGAAGAGGTAAAGAAAGGTTTAGACTCAAAAAATGTGACGTCAGAGGACATAAAGTACCTATGAAGATCAAGTGAGTAACAACGATATCCCTTTTGAACACGAGAATAACCAAGGAAGACACACTTGAGAGCACGAGGAGCTAACTTATCTTTTCCAGGGGCTAAGTTATGAACGAAACAAGTGCTCCCAAAAACACGAGGGGGAACAGAGTATACGGGTGATTGGGGAAACAATACTGCATACGGTATTTGATTCTGGATGGGAGAGGAAGGCATCCGATTAACTAAATAACAAGCGGTGAGAACTGCATCGCCCCAAAAACGCAGCGGAACATGAGATTCAATGAGAAGTGTGCGAGCAGTCTCAATGATGTGCCTATTCTTTCTCTCTGCAACCCCATTTTGCTGAGGGGTATAAGGACAAGAGGTCTGATGAATAATTCCTTGAGAAGTCATAAACTGTTGAAATTGAGTGGATAAATATTCTAAGGCATTATCACTGCGAAAAGTGCGAATAGAGACACCAAATTGATTTTTAATTTCAGCACAAAAATTCTGGAATATAGAAAACAACTCAGAACGATCTTTCATTAAGAAAATCCAAGTACATCTTGAATGATCATCAATGAAACTAACAAAATAACGAAATCCCAAGGTTGAACTGACTCTACTAGGACCCCATATATCAGAATGAACTAAAGAAAAAATAGACTCTGCGTGACTCTCAATACTACGAGGATAGGGGGCTCGGGTATGTTTCCCGAGCTGACATGACTCACACTCTAATATGGATAAACTAGACAAACTAGGCACCATCTTCTGAAGCTTGGATAAGCTTGGATGTCCTAAACGTCTGTGAATTAGGTCCGGAGGATCTGTAACTAGACATGCCTTGGAGGTTTTTAGGGAGTTAAGGTAGTAAAGCCCTTCTGATTCAAGTCCTGTTCCAATCGTCTGCCCTGTACTGCGGTCCTGCATAATAAAAGAATCATCAATAAAATATATACCACAATGGAGGGCACGAGTCAAACGACTAACAGATGCAAGATTAAAAGGACAGCCAAGGACATAGAGAACGGAATCTAGAGTGACAGAGGGTAGGGGATTCGCTTGTCCAACTTCTTTTGCTTTGGTTTGAGACCCATTGGCTAAAGTGACAGTGAGAAGAGACTGTGAATATGCAATATTTGACAAAAGTGATTTATTACCAGAGATATGATCAGAAGCGGCCGAGTCCACAACCCATTGTTCAGGAGGACTAGACTGGGAAACACAAGCAAAAGAATTACTAGCAACAGAAGTATTAGTCTGAGCAACAGAAGCTACTTGTGGAGATATCTGCTTACTTGCTCGATACTGAAGGAACTCATTATACTCCCCT
>MU778992.1:50249-77821 GCA_026770625.1 Nicotiana glauca
GCAGCTTTGCTTTTTAACTTTCTTTGCATTGCTATTGTTTCCCAGTGTTTTGACAATTACAATCTATTAGTAGTACAATCTTTTTTTGGGTAGGGGAGGGGGTGCTTTCAGCAAATTTTTTATTTTTTATTTTAAAATAACTCTCTTGGCATTGCTATTCTACTTTTTTCGCGAACAGAAACTCCCTAATGTACATATGCGCACACACATAAATATAAAAACTTTTTGTTGCTGGGTTTACAGGATATGTTGCTGAATTCATCTTCTAGTGATGTAAGCAACAGTGTCAATACTGTTAAACCTCTGGAAGATGAACATCTACCCAACAAGCCCCGTGGATGGTTGAATTGGCTATCACGCGGCATGCTTGGGGCTGGAGGAACTGATGATTCTAGCCAATTCTCTGGTGTTATTTCAGATGATGTGGTCAAGGTGTGCCTTAACGGTTCCCCTTTCCTTTACTTCCATGTATCTGCATTGCATATAATAAAACTTATTTTTATTAAATTGATTAGTAATGAAAGGTAAATTATATTTGTTTCACAAGTTGAAGAAACAGAAATATGTTTATCGCATTCAAGAAACAGAAAATGGGAGAAGCAATTTTGTTTTTCATTTTTTGGGTTGACGAATGTGTGGGATTCGAAGAAGTGGTGGTAGAGTGTAGGAGTGGAGGTACAATCACGCTTTGAGACAAAAGAGATTGCAAACGTGAGGAGGTTCACAAAGAGGAGTTTGGTGGGCGTTATCCTGAGTTTATGGCCTAAAATGGAGAAAAGGGGATGACCTATGACATAAGCTAGACGCTATATGGAGACTATTGGGAGGACTATGAGTAGTTTGTCCGGATTTAGTTTTACCAAATACATTAATGAAATGATCTTAGTGCCGGATCCGTTAATTACATTAGGGAGTTCATTGATTTTATACAAGAGAAGGAATGGTGGATCGATCCCCCTTCATTGGCGAAGATTCACTTGGGCGAAGGATAACAATTCAAATATTACATCAAGGAACAACAGATTCTTTTACTCGTCAAAGTGGGATAATAACATCAAATTCATCATACTATCAATATTGTCCAGTATCTTATATAATCGTTGTCCAGTATTACTATAATGCGGACAACAGGAAAGAGGCAGCTCTTACCTCAACTTCGAGAACATAATCTAGTGAAGCAGTGATAGGACTCTTACCACCTCAATGGCATACCTAATGTCATTTTAGCTAGAAAGTTGAGAATGTTGAAAAAGAACTTTAAAAGAATGGAAGTAACAAGATTGGAATTTAATAGAATGGAAGTAAGTAGAGAATTAAGAACAGAAGCATTATCTTAAAGAATATAGCTAAGCCATGGGTTATGCAAGGTGGAAAAAATGTAAAGAAATTTCTGGGAGGCAAAAATTAAGGTGTTTGCGGCTAAGATACGGTTTAGAAGATCCCCAATATTCAGAGAAAATACACAACCCCATTGGCAAACATAAATCTTAAGGCAGGAATGGAAGATACCCTTGTAGTGAAAGAGCGTATCCTGCATTTTTTTATGAATCTGTATAAGGAGCCTGAGACATGGAGACCAACTTTGAACGTCTCAGATCTTGCACGGATATCAGAAGAGGAAATGTTTTGGGTCTAAAGACCTTTTACTGAAGAAGAGGCAGCTGAGATACTTAAATCATGTGCAGGTGTAAGGTACCGGAGTTGATGGCTTCTCCGTGGCCTTTTACCAAGGAAAAATAGACAAACTGGATATATTTCTGCATATTGACAGTTGAATTCTCTATAATCATAAATGGCTGAAGAGAAGGTTTGCTTCTAGCATATAGAGTTTTGAGATAGGGAGATCCTTTATCTCCTACCAGATAGACCGGGCGACGTACTGAAATATGTAACATATGGAAAGTGGTTAATGTGCTTTAAAGCAGGCAATGGTAACTTGTATGTTCCATCAATCTCACATTTTACGTATGCGGATGACACACTGATTCTATGTCAGGCTGACGAGAACCAACTCATGCATTTAAAATTGATTTTGGTAGTTGTTGGGGGCTCTTTCTAGACTCAATATAAACTTTGCAATGAGCAACATCTTTGCTATCAATAAGGTACAATTAAGGTACACCGATGCAAAGGTTGACTGAGACGTCAGGCTATAGGATCGATATTTTGCTAGCAAACTATCTCGGTTGCTAACTGGGAGCAAGGTAAAAGTCAAATGGAATCTGGCAAATCATCCTGGACAACTGTGAAAAGAGGTTACCCAACTGGAAAAGACAGTACCTATCTTTGGTGGCAAATTGGTGTTGATCAGTATCATTTTGGACTGACTTCCAATTTACACTATGTCAATAATTCCAATTCCAAAGAATGGACAAAGACTGGACATACAAGAAATAATCCTTTAGAGAGGTAACGGAGGAGGGAGACAATCTCATCTGTATACATGGAACATTGTTACAAGAAACATGGTGCATAGGGAGATGGAAGTCAGGGACTTGAGAGCACACAACAGAAGTTTATTTCTCAAGTGACATTGGAGATTTGATTTACATGCAATAGCCCTCTGAAAAACAATTGTTACTACAAAATATGGAATTGGAAATAGGTGGTGCACAAACTCTAGTTTTGGAATTCAGGGGAACAACTTATCAGGCAGATAAACTTTGGAAATTTTAGATATAAAAATCAAGATGAATGTTGGTGATTGCAACAAATCCTCCTCTGAGCATGAATGAAGATTGGGACAATCACTCCTCAAAGAACAATTTCCAGATTTCTACAGCTTCTCACACGACTTTCTTACAACCGTAGGTCAATGCATCTTCGTTTGTCCAATTTTATATGATCGAGCATGCAAATTAACATCCACATTTCTAAGTAAAATACTAATGGATATTCCGAATACAAAATATTTCTAGAACTGTCCAATCTGCATGATGGTCCATCCAACTTAAGAGCCGCACTTCTAAGTAGAACACAAATGGATGTTTCAAATAGAAAAACTTGGATAACATCTGTTGGCATTTATGTTAGTTATGCTATAGTTTATAATGCATTTTATTTATTATTAACATTGTTGACATTTTGTACTAACAGGATATATATGAAGCGACAAAATTCCAGCCTGTGCTGCCACCAAATGATGATGCTCCTGCAGACAATAAAATCTATTTCTCTTCATTGAAGTTCAGCATTAAACAAATTTCTGCTACTATACGGAGCATGTATGGTGGCATGTCCCTATCTTTAGGACGAACTTATGTGACTCCTAATTTGAAATTTTTCCTTTTCTGGTCATTAGGGTTCAAAATTTAAGTTGCTTTTGATTCCTTTTTCCTATATTTTTTTAAAGATTCAGCTTCCCTCAAAAGCCGAACGTGGTGACCTACTTTAAATTGGAATAGACAAGCAATGAAGAAAGTTTGTCATTCTACTTTCGTTTTAGATACCAGCTTGTTCTAGACACCTATAGCTTTGTGCTTGAAGTGTTGCCAACTTGCCATAATCTCACAGATACTTCATGTAAGAGGCTAATTGGGCTGAAGTTCCTTGCTTCATTTGCCACCTCTTCCTTCTGATCATAGCATACTTTCATATGAAGCTGATTTCTGAAATCTTACTTTGCCACCTCTTTTTTTTTGCCACCTCAAAGCAACAAAGAGGTATTGAAGCTCTTTTTAAGAATGGTGAGATTAGTAGGTAATAGCTTGACGCAGGTGTTTTTTAACCACGTGCCACCTCCTTCCGAGAAAAGTCCATGTTGAAACCATGTGGCATAGTGCTTTGACACCACCAGAGCTACACATCATCCATTTATAATCAGCGCTCTTGATATTCTTCGATGAAATTGGATTCTGCAATTTATTATCTTTGGCTCCAGTTATTATTTTTATCAGAAAGAATCCTGTAGAAGCCCAAAATTGTTTCCTCAGTTCGGTCCTTTCCATGAGCTTCTATTCCACTGATGGTGATCTTTTAGAGAAGTTATCCTTATTTCTGACTTCTGTATTTGGTGGAACAAGAAGTTTGTATTGGTATTTCCCTTAAGCCAGATTTCTCCAGATTCTTCTCCATCTAATTTTTTGGGATATTGCTGTAACTGCAAGTATCTGTCTTTGGATTCTCGTGTTTCAAAGAATTTCTTCATTTAGCACCTCAATTTATACACCTTGTTATCAAGTCCCCCCCAATTCCTCTATCAGCTTGCCTAGTTTCACCCTGACCTCCCATAACCTCTGCTTCTTTTTCTAGATCTCTTACTTTAAGTTTCCTGTTTAATTGCTTTGCTATTGTTTGTCTTATTTTACTTTTGTTTGCCCCAGCAGGATCTACTTTGCTCTTACTTATTGCTCCCTCCGGTCCAAAATAAGTGATTTTTTGGATGTTTTCACACAGATTAAGAAATCCACCTTTTAGCATTAATTAGCAATGGAATTGACCATATTAATCTTTACTATCTCACATGAACACTCCTAACACATATTCCAACACTATTTACTCCAAGGACAATGTAGGAAAAAAATAATTAATTCATTCTTGAAATCTTGAAAAATCACTTATTTTGAACCACAAGAAAAAGGCCAAAAAATCACTTATTTTGGACCGGAGGAGTAGCTCATATGGAGCATCCCATGTGTTTTTTCTTTTCTTTTTATGCTCGATGAGCATAAGTTTCTTTTTATTTTTTTATTTCTCGTGTTTAAAAGATTTTTTCTTCATTTAGCACCTCAATTTCTACTTTGTTATCAAGTACCCCAATTCCTCTATCAGCTTGCCTATTTCCACCTCAACTTCCTGCAACCTCTGTGGTTCGTTTTCAAGATCTCTTTAAGTTTCGTCCTGTTTAATTTCTTTCTTATTGTTTTTATCTCGTTTTCTTTTTATTTGCCGCAGAAGAGTCTCCTTTTCTCTTAGCTCATATGCAGCATCACTTTTTATTTTTTGCTTTTTATGATTGATGAGCATAAACTTTTTTTTCTTTTATTTTTTTTTTTTAAATTTCTTGGGATAATATATCAGTTTGAGCTGCACAGATCGTAGATATGTATGTGATGTCTTTGTTTTTATTGAACAGTGTCAAAGACTTCATGCATATTCTATATGCTTGTTTATGTCTTTCATGGTCCTTGGGCTGATACCTACTTTATGTTTTGTTTTATATTAAGGTGAACTTACAAGTTGCTATTCTGCTTTATCTTCTAGGAAGCTGGGTTATGCCGTTGCCAACATGGTACTTAAGGGGATTTTTGTTGGGTGCGAGACTTGGGAAGAGGGTGCTGTTATCATTGCTGAAATAAACTCGGCTGAGATGCTCAATCCATTCAACAAACAAGTCGTTTTACGAACAAGGGTTAGTCTCTATTAAGGAATTTAGTATTCTAAGTGGCATTTCCAGTTTCGCATCAAGAAGATTACTATCTTGATAACAATATAAATTTTTTCTTTGTGATACTTTCTTAGTGCTCATTTTTTGGCTTTGGCTCGTGAATTTTGAACTACTTATGAACTAGATGGCTAGTTAGTTGTTGCTATGTTGGTGTCACGACCCAAGTCCGGGGCACGTATTGTCCGCTTTGGCCCAATAAACCTCACAAATTTGTCCCTGGGCTATGCCATTCTCGAGCCCCAAAAGTGCCTGTACCATGTGAACTTATATTTTGCCTTATAAAGCTCTTCACTTTCCTCGTTCATTCTGATGTTGGATTCGCCTAAAGTGACATGTGCACCCCTTCTTCAGAAGCTTTCTAGCCTAGAAGCTTGCCCGTCCTGCTTGACCTGTTCTCGTCAGCCTGCCCTGCGTCATAGGTGTCACATTCACCCCCTTGGGACTCAGCATTCTCGTTGAGGTTTGCCCTACCATCGTTGTTAGCGGAAACGTAAAAGAAAGAACACAAGATTTAACGTGGTTCGGATCAAAATAATCCTACGTCCACCAGAGAACAATTGCCTTTCTATTATTTACAAAGGGGAGATTTCCCAATTACACTTAAGAGAATTTCTCTCTTAACTCTCTACTCACTACAATGTATTTTATTGGTTTGGGATGGTTTCTACAAATGAAAGAGTGTATCTATTTATAGAGGTAAGGACCTCCTGTTGATGTCATGGGTGACATCAAAGGAGGAAGCTTCCTCCTAGCATTCATGCCAACTCTTTCCACCAACTCTTCCAATTGGCATGCCATTGTTGACTAAACATAANTCTTGGTTTGCGTTTCGAGCTGCGTGTGAACAACTCTGTCCAAAACTTCTAAGCTTACTGGGCAATCCCGTTGTAAGAAACAAGAAGAATCAAACCATGGTTGAACATACCACCTCCACCTAACAACTGTTCTCTTCGGAGTTGCATCAGTTGATGTACACCCCCGCCAAGTCTTTGCAGTGTGCAAACTTAGCGAGCGGGACTATCTTGGTCAACATATCTGCAGCATTATCGTCTGTGATAACCTTCACGACCTTGATAGTTCCCTCTTCAACAACATCTCGAATAAAATGAAATCTGACATCAATGTGTTTAGTGTGCTAATGAAATCTCTGATTTTTCATTAGATGAATAGCACTCTGACTATCACATCTAAGAGTTGATTCCAGCTGAACCAAACTCAATTCCGCTACTAAACCTTTCAACCAGATAGCTTCCTTCATCGCCTCCGCTGCTGCCATGTATTCTGCTTCTGTCGTAGACAAAGCGACAATCGACTGCAGAGTCGACTTCCAACTAACGGCACTGCCAACGAGGGTAAAGATGTATCCAGTTGTGGACCTTCTTCTGTCAAGATCTCCTGCATAGTCAGAATCCACATAACCGAGAATTGAAATACTTCCACCACTTTTTCGAAAAGTCAGACCAACACCAGAAGCTCCCTTGAAATATCTCAGTATCCACTTGACAGCTTCCCAATGCCTCTTTCCGGGGCTGGACATGTATCTACTTACCACACTTACAGATTGAGCAATATCTGGACGTGTGCATACCATAGCATACATAATGCTACCAACTGCACTGGCATAAGGAATCTTTGACATATGCTCCACCTCATCCTTGAACTGAGGCATTTGTAACTCTGAAAGTTTAAAATGAGGAGCTAATAGTGTACTTACAGGCTTGCACGTATGTATATTGAATCTCTCGAGAATCCTTTCAATATACCTCTTCTGAGAAAGATGTACAACACCGTCTTCTCTTGAAATCTCCATACCAAGGATTTTCTTTGCAGCTCCTAAATCCTTCATGTCAAATTCCTTATTCAACAGTTTCTTCAAAGCATTTATCTCTGTAATGCTGTTAGCAGCAATAAGCATATCATCAACATACAACAGTAAATAAATCATTGAGTTACCAGACATCTTCTTGTGATGCACACAACTATCAAATGCACTCCTTGAGAATTCATGTGTAGTCATGAATGCATCAAACCTCTTGTACCACTGTCTCGGGGATTGCTTCAAACCATACAAAGACTTCTTTAGTTGGCATACGTGATCTTCTTTTCCCTCGGCTAGGAAACCTTCAGGCTGATCCATATAGATTGTCTCTTCTAGATCACCGTGTAAGAAAGCAACTTTGACATCAAGCTGTTGAAGCTCCATGTCAAATTGTGCAACCAATGCTAGTAGCACGCGAATTGTACTATGCTTCACGACTGGAGAGAAAATCTCATTGTAGTCAATTCCCTCCTTCTGACTGAAACCTTTTGCAACCAATCTCGCCTTAAACCTAGCATCTTCCACTTCAGGAATTCCCTCTTTCTTTCTGTAGATCCACTTGCATCCAACTGTCCTCTTCCCCTTTTGTCTTTTCACTAAGACCCATGTCTGATTCTTGTGAAGAGACTCCATCTCTTCCGTCATGGCTAACCGCCATTGTGCAGCATCCTTGCAAGAAGTTGCTTCAATATACGAGGAGGGCTCCAGATCCTTAATCTCTTCTTGTGCAGCTACGAACGCATATGCAATCAAGTTTGCTTGATTTATAAGGCGTTCCGGTTCTCGTGTCTGCCTCTTCTCCCTCCCCTTCGCAATTGTGTATGGTTCATTGACAGCAAGTTCTTCAAGGTCTACATCTTCTGACTCATCTTTAACCTGAGTCTCTTGATCCTTTTCCTTGGCAAGCTCCACCGGAGGCTCCACCTGCTCGTTGTTCTTGTTTCCTGAAAACTCCACGGAAACTTTACGGGGATCAAGTATAGAGGATTCATCGAAGGTGACATCTCTACTAACTATAAATTTGAGTAAAGACAAACACCAAAGTTTGTACCCTTTTACTCCATCCACATACCCTACGAATATGGCCTTCTTAGCCCTTGGTTCAAGCTTTCCTTCATTAACGTGATAATAAGCTGGACACCCAAATACTCGTAAGTATGAATAGTTAGAGGGTTCACCTGACCATACCTCATTCGGAGTCTTAAAGTCAATTGCCGATGCTGGAGATCGATTGACAATATGAGCAGCAGTGTGAACTGCTTCAGCCCAAAATACTTTGGACATTTTGGCTTGTATGAGCATACAACGAGCCTTTTCAAGAAGAGTTCTGTTCATTCTCTCGGCAACTCCATTCTGCTGTGGGGTATGCCTGACCGTCCTATGTCTTGAGATCCCATGAACCTTGCATAATTCGTTAAACTCTTCATTGCAAAACTCCAAGCCATTGTCTGTGCGAAGATACTTGATTTTCCGCTCCATTTGATTTTCAACCAAAATCTTCCACTCTTTAAATGCTTCAAAAGCATCACTTTTTGCCTTCAAAAAATGCACCCAAACCTTTCGTGAGAAATCATCAATAAAAGTGAGAAGATACCTCTTTCCGCCCTTCGATGGAAGTTTAAAGAGACCCCATAAATCTGAATGGATGTAGTCTAGCACTCCTCTTGTCTTGTGTTTGCCAGTGCTGAAGCTGACCTTCTTCTACTTCCCTAGAACGCAGTGCTCACAGAAGTCAAGTGTGCTGATCTTCTCACCTTCCAAAAGGTTACGATTGCTCAACATCTCCAGTCCACGTGCGCTTATATGACCCAGTCTCATGTGCCATACTCTTTCCTTGTCATCATTAGATAACTGCACTGTAGATGCATTTGCAGAGCCAACAATGGTGCTTCCGGCCAATGTGTAAAGGCCGTTCTCCAGCTTGCCTTTCAGCATGACTAAAGAACCTTTAGTCACCTTCATAGTTCCTGCTTCGCTCATGTACCTGTAGCCTTGTTCATCCAGAGTACCCAAGGAGATCAAATTCTTCTTCAGATCAGGAACATGACGGACTTGTGTAATAGTCCTCACGACTCCATCATGGCAGCGAACTCGCACTGAGCCAATGCCAACTATTGCACAAGTTGCATTATTGCCCATTACTACGGTTCCTCCACTTTTCTCATAGCTGCTAAACCAGTCTTTTCGGAACGTCATATGCAGAGTACAAGCAGAGTCTAACACCCATTTGTTTCCATAATTACTATTATTACACGATGTTGTTAGTACATAATCATTATCAAAATCATGTACCTGTTCAACTGTAGATGCACTCGCCTTTTCCTTGGACTTTGACATTGGGCAATCTCGTTCAAAGTGCCCCTTCTTGCCACAACCCCAACACTCTGTATTCTTCTTGTTCACACGAGACTTTGATCTGTACTTTGATTTGCTCTTTCCTTGTTGGCTAGTCCGGCCTCTCACAAAGAGCCCACTTGCCTGGTCATCTCTGTCTCCTTCGATGTGCCTCCGCACATCACTAGAGTTAAGTGCCTGCCGCACTTGCTCAAGCTTGATAGGCTCCTTGCTATACATCATTGAATTCTCAATATCACGATATCCTGAAGTCAATGAAAATAGCAAAGCACATGCAAGCGTCTCCTCCTCCCTTTTAATTCCTGCAATCTGCAAGTCCATGACAAGTTTATTGAACGCATCTAAATGATCTTGTAACGAAGTACCTGACCCCATCTTAAATGTGTGAAGACGTCGTTGTAACAACATCCTTGTTGTCACTGATCGGTCTTGGTATAGCCCTTCTAGCTTTTCCCATAACTATTTGGCCGTCTCTTCGGTACCTGTACTCACTTCACAAAGCACGTTAGGTGCAAGGGATAGTTGGATTGCACTCAATGCATCCCCTTCAATCTTCTCCATGTCGGGAGCTGATGTATCCTTAGGATACTTTCCGTCAATAGCATGGATTGAACCTTCCCTCCGCAGTAACGCCATCATCTGGATCTTCCAGATGTTGAAGTTGTTGCGTCCACTGAATCTATCAATTTCAAACTTCATGGAACTCATCTTTGCTTGTTCTTCCTCCTTGGATCGTTATGAATCCTGTCGCTCTGATACCAATTGTTAGCGGAAACGTAAAAGAAAGAACACAAGATTTAACGTGGTTCGGATCAAAATAATCCTACGTCCACTAGAGAACAATTGCCTTTCTATTATTTACAAAGGAAGGGGAGATTTCCCAATTACACTTAAGAGAATTTCTCTCTTAACTCTCTACTCGCTACAATGTATTGTATTGGTTTGGGATGGTTTCTACAAATGAAAGGGTGCATCTATTTATAGAGGTAAGGACCTCCTCTTGATGTCATTGGTGATATCAAACTACCTCCTCTTGATGTCATGGGTGACATCAAAGGAGGAAGCTTCCTCCTAGGATTCATGCCAACTCTTTCCACCAACTCTTCCAATTGGCATGCCATTGTTGACTAAACATAAACCAACATTTTCAACATGCTATTGTTGACTAAACATAAACCAACATTTTCAATCGTATTGTGAGAAATTCAGCTTTGATACCATATTTGTCACGACCTAGGTCCACGGCACGTATTGTTCGCTTTGGTCCAATAGACCTCATAGATTTGTCCCTGGGCGTACGCCGTCATTGAATCCTCAAAACGCGCATACCATGTGAACTTATGTTGCGCCTTATAAAGCTCTTTATTTTCCTTTCTCATTCCGATGTGAGATCACTTAAGGTGACATGCGCGCCCCTTCTTCAGAAGCTTGCTAGCCTGGAAGTCTGTCAATCCTGCTTGATCCTCCCTCATCAGCCTTCCCTCCGTCATACGCATCATAGTTGGATTGTATTTGTGCACGCACATATCTTTTTTCTATTTGACTTGCATATTATTTTGACCTAATGAAATATTTCACCTTTTGGCCGGTAACAATAAACTACTAAAGCATTGAAGAAGCTGAGAACAATCGATTCCTTTCAAAATCCTAACCTCAAAGTCTTATGCATTAATTTCAATTCTTAAGTTATTGAACTAGTTATCTCGAGATACTTTGTATCTGGATATATGAGCATAGTGTATGCTTGTGTAGTTGGTTAGGTAGTGTATCCTAGCATTATTGGGTAGCAGACACATTGATAAAGTTGTGAGATACAAGATATGAAATCAAAAGAATGTCTCTTGCGCATAAGTGCTTCTATAGATACATTATACTTACAATTTAATCTTTTATAAGATACGATGTATTCAATGTTTGCCGAGTTAAATATTGCTAATTCTAAGCTAACACTTCTCCTCAAGTGGGCAAATTTACCAAGCTTGGTACATATGTAATTCTGTCGCGCCCTAAAACTCGAGTGACGTTACCAGCAACCAATGCCTTATGCTTACTATCAAGCAAACAAACTTAACATGACATGCTTAACATAGCACATGCATGGATACAATTCATAAACATTTGAAGAATAACTTTCAATCACAAAGCATGGCCAATTGGCCTAAACATTTGAAATATCATAAAACAACATAATCTTTGAAATATCATGCGAGACTTTAACTTACATGACAAAACATAAACTAGATCTCACAACATGTATGGAGTGCCTAAGGCATGACGAATGAAAGAAAAGTTCCGAACAACCCAGACACCCAAAGAATAAAACCGACTAGCTTCCATGGGCAAAGCGAGGCTCACCAAAAGCAGCCGTGGGAGTGAGGGAGAGGTCCTAGCAAGTGGTAGCATTTTCCGAATATCAACAGCTGCATTCACATCTGCCTAAGCCTTGGTGGGCAGAGTTACCTGGTACTGTACTGGTGGGAGGTAGCAGGTATCCTGTTGAATTAGTCGAGGTGCGTGCGAGCTGACCAAAACGCCACAATTATAAAAACATAAAGATCATATTTGGAGGATTGACCTTCGATTTTATTTGCTATGTTACAGTCTGACCATTGGATGTATGTCTTTGGAGGAATAAGGCCACGATATTATGTTGAATTGTCAGTCTTTCCTTACAATTGGTACTTGTTCACCAGTTCATTGTTATGTCCGGGTTGCATCTTTTTGCTGGTGCATTGTTTTGGAAAAAAAAATATTCCCAGACACCCTTCTTTTTGGGGGACGTTTTAAATAATAGAACATGTATTTTTTTTTTCGTTTAGTTTTTAAACAGATATAGGTATCATGGTGTGTTCCTTTTCTCACCAGCAAGAAATGATGTTCTTTGTGATGGAATACCAACACCTCTTGCAACTAATTGAGCTTGCATATGTTTGTAAACTGTTACTGCTTAAAATTCTCTAATTAACCATTAATTCATTTAGGTAAATTCTGATGGAGGCAAGCCAAATATTCATCAACCTTCTCTAAGTTTCCAAGTTGACATGTCGCATCTTAAGCAGGCTGCTACTTTATCTGTGAAGGTACTATAATTTTCCTTGCTTTTTTACAATATTTAGGTCAGTTACAAGCTTTTAACTATTGGCACAACATTTTGCAGCTATCATGAGTTATTTAATTTTGAATGGGAGGTTTTTTCAAAGGCTTACATCCTCTACGTTCGTGTAAACAGGCATCTATCCAGCCACTTCACATAACCTGTGATTTAGAATGTGTCAAGAATATTATGAGTCTTTCTTCCCTTTTCGAACACTCCTGTTCTCTGCAGGACACGGTAAGTATTCGAGTTATTATGATTATTGTACTTAGAGATCCATAAAATTTGATACTTCTTATGATCGCTTAATCCAAAATCTGTCTTATTTCCACTTTAGCCTCCAGGTTAATCCACTGATAAACATAGTTACATTTTATTGTATTACGTACAAAAGGTAATACTGAAAACATGACATTCTGTTTGGTGGTGTTCAGTATCAATGTGTTGCATTCATTTAATAGTTGATTTCTGATTGCCTTTAATATTTTTTGCATGAATATTTCTTATATAATGAATCATGCAATGGATGTCCTAATAGTGACAGAGAGCATCAATTTATTAATGCAATAAGAATAGTAGCAAAAGATATATTAATAACTTGATGAATAAATACACCTATTAATAGGAGTCAAGCACGCACCATATATCATATTTGTCGAAGCAGACAATACCTAACTAATAGACTTAACTTCTCGACTATATTTCTCAACACTGGGCAGGTCTGCCAAATGTCAAAGGCGGCGAAACTGATCAGTTCTTATATTAAAAACGAAAAGTAGTGCAGCCAGAACACGTCATGAGAAGTTTGGCGATTAATAACTTTAAATCTTAATTTCTTATAAAACTAACATTATAAGTTACAAATCAGCATATCGCCAAATGCAAGTTAAGGTAACAAATTTGATTACTTTGAAATCAGAGTAAATAGTTGTCAGAACAGTACTGACGGAGCAGTTGGAGCAACTTATCAGAAGTTCATAGAATGTTGCTGAAAAAGGATAGTTTTCAAAATCACCCCAAAAAGAGTTGCAAAACATGACCAGATTAAGGCAAGGCCACCATACCGGTAAGGAAGTGCAGATTGGCATCAGATGATCACTAGAAAGAGGCACTGCTCCTTTGGAATTATCAGTGGAAATGAAACATGTGCTGGCTGGACTAGTCACTGGTGCGAGAGAGTGTCATTGGAATGGTTACGTCAAAAAGACATAATGCCAGAACAGTCACCAGAAAGTAGAATACCTAAATTATGAGAAGGGAGAAACTTTAGATTGCTCGATATCTGACGAATGCCATAAGTCTCTTCCGAGAAATTGTAAGTGCTCAAATACCATGTCAGGAAAAGAGAAAAGAGAAAAGAGAAAAGAGAAAAGAGACATTGATGGTTTGATGTATGGATAACCCAGTTATAGATGTCAAACGCAACACGCATGATAATTTTCCAATGGGGGGAAGACATTCAACTTGAAGTTTTAACTCGTATAACTTTTAACATCGTAACATTAAAACTTAGCATTCTTATACCTAAAGTAATAGTTGCTTTAATTTAATAAAGCAAGGTTTTGACAAGTTAGATGATGTCGTGACTTGGTATTGTACCGTGTTTCAGATTCTGTCATCCATCAACAAAATTCAAAATATTAATGCACGACTTCAGACTAAAATTGGGTAAGTACATCTAGCAAGCTCATCTATTAAATAGATCTTCTTGCCTTCTAGTCAAACACATGGATCTTACTTGTCCATTTAATAGGGTTATACTGATGCGAATCAATTGGATATCTATGTTAATCCTACGTTTTGTATTTCTCCACAGGCATGTCTTATCAAATCGCAAGATTGTTACATGGAATGTCCATATATTGGGTATTACCGTCCTTGTTCCTGCTGGAGATGCAAATTCTGACATGCAGAAGATGGTGAGTTATTCCATACCATTTTTGGTGTGTTATTTCCATTTCCCATTATTATAGTCTCCCCATTGTCTTTTAGCTCTTCACTTTCCAGACTTTCGTCCTACCTTGATATTCCTTCTAGGTCTGTAACAACTAAATAAGCGCCATTCAACCTGGGTAGTATATTCTATCATGGGAGATATATTTGGATTTGCAATTCCAAATCACATGTATATTTTGTTCAATTCCCTAAATGAGGTTGTTGTTTATATTCACTGTGCAAAATATGCTGGATTCTTAGCTGGATAGTTTATTAATGATGTTTGTTTACCTTGTTTAAATTTTTTTCCTAGTTGTCAAGTAATTTGCCTCGGGCTTGGCATCTAATGACCTCACATGAAAGGTGCATGTATATTTTGTTCAGTTCCCTAAATGTGGATGTAGTTTATGTTCATTCTGCAAAATATGCTGGGATTCTTACGTGGATAGTTTGTATGACCCACGTTAGAAAGACGTGGAAGTCGAGGATTAGGATTGTAGGTTGACAGTTAGTAGTGTGTTCCTCCTAGGCTTACCAGTAGTACTAGGACTATTTTTGTGTTATCTTATTCATGATTCTTTACTATTACATGCTTTGTCATTCGTGCCCGTTACCTTAATATATTGTTATTACTATTGTTTGCTACTTGTTGCCTTGTCTCCGCTGTTCCTTGAGCCGAGGGTCTATCGGAAACAACCTCTCTATCTTTATAAGGTAGGGGTAAGGTTTGCGTACACACTACCATTCCAGACCCCATTTATGGGAATACACTGGGTTCGTTGTTGTTGTTGCAGTATTGCATTTTTAGTGGCCTGAAATTTCTAGTTTGGGCAGGTTCTGGAAGTAGGGGAATTAACCTTTGCATCAAAAGGTGACAGAGATACTTTATTAGCATCGTCTTGTTGCACTAGTGATGTTGTCTTGGGTTGTCAGCTTCAAGATCTCTATGATCACTTTGAGATTAACATTAGTGATCTTGAGGTCAGTCATTTTGCTCTTTTTTACTCAATTCCTACTCGTATGATGGCAGTTAAGCGTGACTTCTTGCTGCAGGTAAAATTTTTGACTTCATATTCCCCCGGAACTGTCAACCTTCTGGAGAAATTTAGTACCAATATCAATTTGAGATTGTGCATTATTCCTGAAGAATCAGAGTTGAAAAATTGTGAGGTAAGGGAATCATTTTCATGATAATGTTTTCTATACTTAGCATTACCAATTCAATTTTGGGTTTGCAATGGTCTTTCTTTTCTCTTGAAATCATAGGGTCTTACATTTTTAAGCCTTGAATTTGTTGTTGTGTAATTGAAAATGATGGATATTGCTAGTGGTGCAAGGATCTAATTTTGCTTACAAATTACTGTTTGTTTGCGTCTATGTTCTTGACTGGTCAAAATTGAAAAGTTTAACGGCTGAATTTACAAATAAATTTTTTTCACATTTAAGCTCATTGTTTTTATTGCCTTCAAGATACTAAAGATGCTTCTTTTTCTTCTCATTAAGTGGGTGGCCCAGTTTCGTGTTGGACAGAGAAGAAGAGCTAATCACCCATACCGTAATTTTTAAATGGGAAAGCATGACTATTGCTTTTTGACTAATATAATTGATAGAAGTCCTACTAGATCCCATGTTACCTTTATGCTGAACTACTTTTACTCTTGCAGGCAAAGGTCAGTAAAAAAAATATAGAGGGAAATGTCCATTTGCTTTTAGTTTGAAGAATATATAGTATCAAAGTTTATCAATCTTGCTTGTTATTACTCCAAGACTGTCTATTTATTTAATTATTGCATGTGTCTAATTTACTTCTTTTTTTTTAAAAATAATACTTTAGGGTGGTTTATCTTTGTTGTTTCGTTCAAATTTTAAAAACTCTAGCTTATCACATAGTACAAAGTCTTCGATACCTTTTTAATTTTAGGGTTCTGTAGTGACAGGGAGAGAGTGGCATATAGCGAACACGACTATCCCTTTACGTTGTCACAAAAATCCACGCCTCAAAACCTGTGAATAGGTTATGAAATGAGCAATCTACCAATGGCATCAACACCTGCACTTGTTCCTATAAAGGTTAGGTTAGAAATTCAATCTTGGTGATGTCCATTTTATGGTGATTATTGGTGGATATATTGTTTTAAGTAATGTTTCATATCTGGTGAAACATTGCAAGTATTTTGGTTTTAATTCACTGTATTAAGTTGCAGAATTTGGGTCATGTGGACAATCTTAAAGGTATAATAGCTGATGTAACGCATGAAGAAGATGTTCAAGTTGTGATTGTCACACTAACAAATTGAAACATCTGCCGATTTGAGTGGTTGTATGGAGCAAGTTCTGTTAGTCCATTATGATGCTACTCCACTTACTTGGTTTTCTAATTCGCAAAGTATGTCTTTAAGTTTGATCAGATGCTTATAATGTAGGTTGCTTTTTCGCTTTCAGGTTGATATTGAGGTTTCATCGGTTCTTGCTCACTTTTCACCATTACTATACGGGGCAATTATGGAACTAATTGTTGATTTTGATATATTGCGTCTATCATCAGACTCCTTGGCGCCAACTACAGTTAGTGGAAGTGGGATATCTGCGGGTTTTTGGTTCTCCATTGCTGCAAATGTGAAATCTATTGGTTTCTTGATCGATTTTGAAAGTGATGTAGAAAATGCTTGCAGTCTCATGCTTTTGCTTCAGATATTATGTATTCGGTATGTGGATTTGCATCTTGTTTTACTTTTTATCAACCAGAAAAGGATATACCATTAGTAATAACGAAAATACACAAAAGATGAGATGTTACACAAAGTTGGTAGTGAAACCGTGTTGCAGCTTTATACTCCTAGACATATCATAAATAACTGAGCCCGTCTATTAACCATCCTGGGTTTTCACCGCAAGAATGCTACAAGAATTTCGCTAGTGCATAATCATGATACCAGTGTGATTTCAAAAATCATTGGTGGCTCTCCTGAATGGTCTCTTGACATGCGTCTCTTACTTAGCTGTTTATTTCCAAAATACTTGACAGTTGACAAAAAGTGGCACGTCCGATAGAGGAGTTATTTTCTGCTCCGATAAAATTGCACTGTTTTTGTTTGTTTACCTCAAGTCATCCGTGATACAATGCCAATTTCAGGTAAATCAGTCATGGCATCCACCATGGTGGAGTCTAAACTGTAGCATTGATCGTTCCATTGTCTTCAATTCTATTAATATGTTCTTCGAAATCAGATAGACAATTTGAAGTGCTTCCTTTTAACGGTGGTGTTCGGGCTAGCTTGTGTGAACCTAGACTATTCGACGGGCATTTCTGTCCTCCCACTAGTACAGATTTTGTGTGAATCTCCCCACGAAGACTTGAGCAGATGAAGCATGATCTTACTTTTTTGCCTCTGCTGGAATCCAATATTTCATGGCACCTTCATTGGCTGCTAGGCTACACACTAGGGTGCTGAATTTGTTTTAAGTTTTTATTTTGTTGTTGGTTGGCAGCAAGTGAGCTTGACTACTTATCTGGCGAGAAAACAAATAGAGGACTAAAGGTGCATTTGAAGTTGTGGCTGAAATAGTTGTATTTCGACTTAACCTTTAAAATTCAAGTATTCACTGTAAAGAAAATATTAGAAAACTTTCTCTTTTTGTACTGGTGGGAGGTAGCAGGTACCCGTGGAATTAGTCAAGGTGCGTGCAAGCTTGCCTGAACACCATAATTATCAAATTAAAGAAAATAGTAAAAACATCATGTTGTCTGGTATCTATCCTTCAATCATTTATTTTCTTGTGTTCCTGGAGAGATCCTTTTCAAATCATTTCTGTACTAAGTGTTCACTTTATGAAGTTGCAGGTTTGATGGAAAAGAGTCCTTAGAGGGAAGGGCCTCAGTGAAGGATATAAACATCCATGATTATTGTGGTAGAAGTGAAGGGAAAAGCCTTACCTTTTGCTCATCTCGAAGCTTGTCAGGATCCATGTATCAGGATGATAATGGTGTCCGAATTGACAGTCAAACTGGGGATTCCGATAACAAAAGTAGTACCAATGATCCATGCATTTTGTTCCATTACAAATACTGTGAGAATTCAGGATTCATTGGTCATGAATGTAAATTGAGTTTAAGTGATCTTGATATTCACTGCTACCGTTTTATAATTGGAGTTTTGGTAGGATTTGTTGATAAGCTATCTAAAATCAGAACTTCTCTTCGAGTTGTGGGCAACCCTTTAGTGAATGGCAACAACTGCATTCCTAGTTTTGGTTCCTCGCTTCAAAATTCTGGTTTCTCCAACTTTTTTAAAACTTCTGTGTCTGAATGGGCAAGCATTTCATTGGATCATTTCCCTTTCATCACCCTAACAGATACTGGTTCTTTACTTAATCTTGGAGGTTTCTCAAACGAAACTTTGCCTGAGTGGAGGAAGGTTCTCAATTTAAGGGACTGCAAGGTCAGAAATCCTAAGGCCGACATAGAGAATAAAACTAACAGTCAGCTTCCATCTTCTGTTAAGTCGTCTTCTCAAATTTATGATGCTAAAAAGGCGTATTTCATTGATTTGGAGCTCAGCAACTGCAGAGTTCATTTTCATGAACCCCCTTACGTGATTGGAACTCTTCTGTTTCCAAATGTCAAGTCTGCATTGTGTATTTGTGCCGACTATCTGGATATACTTTGCTCTGCTGAGGGTTTGGCTCTTTCTTCTTTGCAGTGGACTCATATGATGCAGGATTTCCTTTGGGGTCCCTTGACATCCAGTTCTTCTCCAACTTTGAACTTACGTATCAGGAAAGAAAGTGAAAAGTCACCGTTGAAAATGAGTTTCAGTATCCAGAATGTGTCTTGTGTTTTACCGCCTGAGTTCCTTGCAGTTATCATTGGTTATTTTTCCTTATCTGATTTGAGCAGTCCCGGTGGATTGCCTATTACAGAAAGCTCTAACTCTAATACTTCAAACGACAATGTATGCACTGAATTTATGTTTGAGATACTGGACTCCAACTTATTTATACCGACGGGGACCAGCGGATCTCAATTTCTGAAGCTTGATATACAACGGTTATATTCTGGTTTCACGCAAAATGGTGAAGCAAAGTTTGTGCTGAAGGATATTCCTGCGGAGTGCTTGGTTACAGAAGATGAAATTGCTCACAGAAATGATTGTCTAGACTTATTTGGATATGACTTATCTCTATCTTTGATGCAATTGGAAGAAGAAGCATCTAATTGTTCAGGTTCTTTTTATGGCCCCACTTGGGCAAATATCATCTTGATTGCGCCATTTAGTGCTGATGTCTGGGTGAGATTACCATCCCAATGTGAATGTTGCGATGTCGTATCCTGTTATCCAAGTTGCATTATGACAATAGTCAAGGTTTGTCAACTCAACGCTGAAGGTAAGAATCAGATTCTGTCATAGGTTTTCTTGAGTATTCAAGCAAACCTTTTTACATCTCAGTATTTGCTATTTGTGCACAGGTGCATCACTCATGATTGGGTGTGAAGCAATGATGGATATGATAGATCAGTTTTCCTCTGTAAATAAACAAGCCGAAGCATTCAAATCTGATATCTTACAGTTTTTTCTACGCAAGGAGGGAAAAAAGGAAAAGGACGCATCTCTGCCTCAAGCCTCTCCTGAAAATTTCATGATAATCCAAGCTTCTGTGAGGTCAATGTCCATAAAATTGCGAGAACAGAAAGGAGAATCAGCTGCTTCTGATCTCATTGGGGAGGTTAACATGCAGTTGCTGTGTTCTGCCTCTTTAAAAAATGATGAACTCTCAAGGCTGAGGATCTCCTTCTCTTATCTACAGCTATTCTCATCACTGAACTCTGTTTTGCTTGCAGAATGCTGTTCTAACTCTGGCTTACCTGTTATTGTAACAACATTTTCATTGTCTGATCAGGGTGCAAATATGCTTTCTGTTTCCATGTCTTTGCTAGATGTTTGGATACATTTGTCTGACTGGGTTGCGATCATCGATGTACTTCATTCTTCCTCTACAAAACAACCCAAGAACTTAATGGCAAACTCATTATCAAAGAATATTGCACATGTCCCTTTTGACCAACTCAAGGATGATGAAAATGATGGCCCACAAAATTCCTATCCATGTCCAAATATTTTGATGTCTGAAGTAAATGTGGGGAATGTTTCTGGAATTCACTGTGTTGAGGTGGAAAGTTTTAGTGTCCAAATTCATGTTCCTGCTTGGGTTAGAAAAGATGCTTTGAACACATCAGAGTTGAAGCAGGGCGAAAAGAACATGAATGATTTACGAAACATGATTTATGGAAATAGACATGGCCTTTTTACTGTTGGTTTTCAAGCTAGGAATGCTAAACTTTTTAACTTCGGGACCATTATGAGATTGAAAATTGATCTAGATAAAACCTGGGGTACAGTGGAGCTAGTAAAGGATGATACTACACGCACATGGCCCCTGTTTGAACTATTTCAAGTGAACCTGGAAGCTGAAATTTTCACTAGTTGCATTGAGCATATCCATGCGAAGGTGGATCTTCAATGTCACTGTCTGGATGTATGGTTATCAGATCACATTCTTTATTTCTGGCAGTTTGTGGATTTTGAATGTCCAGCAGCTGGGCCTTCTCAGTTTAGTGTCAGTCAAGTGAAATTTGAAATCCAGCTTAGAAAGTTTTCTCTTCTTTTGGCTGATGGAAAGGTGATTTCAACTCTGTAGCACTATCTCTACTGACATCATTCATGCAGTGTGCTTATGCTAGATTGGACTCAAAAGTGCGTGTTGATAACTTGATCTCTTGATATTTGTTAGTTAGCTGTTACGTAAATAAGCATAGTCCTGATCATTGCAGTAATAACAATATCATCAACATAGACCACCAGAAAAATACAGAGACTTGAAGTAGAATGCCAATAAAACATAGAGTGATCAGCTTCACTCCGAGTCATGGGATAACTGTGTTGAACTTATAAAACCAGGCTTGAGGAGACTGCTTTAGACCATAACGTGACCGGCGCAAGTGACATACAAGGCCACGAGACTCTCTCTGAGCAACAAAACCAGGTGGTTGCTCCATATAATCTTCATCCTCAAGGTCACCGTGGAGAAAAGCATTCTTAATGTCCAGCTGATAGTGAGGCCAATGGCGAATAATCACCATGGATAGAAAAAGGTGGCGTGATGCTATTTTAGCCGTGAGAGAGAAAGTATAACTGTATTGATAAATATCTGAGTATATCCTTTGGCAACAAGACATGCCTTTTCCCGAACCAAATTATATGTTTGGGATCGATGAAACAAGGGCATCAACTTGGAATCAATAGATCGCCACAGAATACTACATAACTGAGCATCGTTCTTCTCCCAAAGTGCTTTGGCCTTTTCATCTCCTTCGCTAGACTTTTTGATTAAATGATCTTGAACACCTAGACCTTTCACCACAACTCGACAGACGAAGCCCAAGCTAAGTAGTTTGAATTTCCCATTAAAGGTTCTGAGGTAATCATAATATCGGAACTGCCAGAGCCCGTGTTTTTAGACACGAAAACATCAACTCCCAAAGACATCGTTGGATTGAAGAGAGGTCTATAAAATTATCACCAATAACAAAAAGAATCAATTGAAACTCGCTGAAAGAGATATTGTATTTGCCGGAAAATTACTGTAGCTGCTGTCAAATCAGTGTAGTTGCTGAAGAAATCTCAAAGTGTTCGGAATAAAAAGAAAACAATATGGGCCTGGTCAGAATTACTAGACGATAAGACTGTCCTGAAGAAACTTTTCCTAAAAATAGCTAGAACAATGGTCACTCGCCAGCGTGTGGGTTCTACGCGCCGCTGGTCCGGTTAGTTCTGGAGGCTCGTTAGAGCGTGTGATTGGGGTTTTGCCGGTGTGGCTTTCTGGGGTTTGGTCGCCTGAGAATTCCGCTCTTGCTGGTGCTGTTATTGTTAGTAAAAAAAGTCCATCGGAGGAGGGATGACTCAAAAAATAGCCTGAACTTCACCGGAAAAAAGGCACGGTGACTGTCTCGGACTCGCTGGGTACTGCATATCGGGGATTTCTCACTAGTTGCTCTGATACCATGTGAAAAAACACGAGAAAATATATTATTCATGTATATTAACCATAATATAAGTACCCCAATTTATAACAATACACAATGCCTTCTCTATGTAAGACTATGCTTATTTACATAACAGCTAGCTAACTAACACTATTCGATTGTCTTAAATCCATTACTATCTTTTAAAAGTATTTAATGATTTGTGCTCTTAAGGGTACCACTTGGAAGCTGTAGACCATCACCGTATTTCATTTAATGGTTCCTCCCTTTTGTTTGAACAGTAAATTAACAGTTCAGAGTAGGAATTATACCTCATTGGTGACTGACATCTGTCTCCTGGCATTCTTTTGTCTTGCACGAAACTTTTCTTGCAAGGTCTTGTATACTCTACATGAATTTTCTCATTGATATTGAGTGCGGGGGTAAAGTTGTGAACATGCATGCTACTGGTATGCATTTTCACCTTTGGTCCATCATGTCAGTTAGAAGTTGTAGGAGGACTTAGAAATATATCTTGTTTCAGAGAAGTCTAGTTCCTGGAAGCTCACAAAGATATAGGAATCCTGTTAGTAATTAGGATTTGGTCTCTAGATTTTCGGAGTGTGCTATAATTTCTTCTTCTTTTTCTTCTTCAGTATTATTATTGTTAAGATCTCCCACATTACTTGAGGAAATGGGCTATTGTCACCTAATATGATTTTGGGCAATGCTCACCTCAAATGTTTGAGATTGAGTTTAGGCCCAATTTTCATTGTCTTTACATGGTATAAGTGCCACACACATTCCTATTCTTGGTTAACCCCATGTTGCACAACAACAACAACAACAAAAAAAAAAAAATCCAGTGTAGTCCCACAAGTGGGGTCTGGGGGGGTAGAGTGTACGCAGACTTTACCCCTGCCATGTTGCACCCCTATGTTATATTGTCCGCACTCGAAAAAGTCCAGCCTTCGGCATGCACACAGAGTTCTAAGAATGTCCCACATTGGTTGAGAGAAGGGCTTATTGCCTCCTTATACGGCCCCGTGCAATCCTCACCCTGTGAACTAGTTTTTTGATTTAGTTAAGCCTTATGTCCATCTTCTTTACAATTATGCTCATATTTTCATGAAAAAGTTGCATTTTGTCTTTTATCATCACTGTCAAAACCCCTCTGCACTGAATTGGGAAGAGTTTCTTTTTCTCCTTCTTTATCTCGTTATTGTCTCCTTATGTAGTCCTGGCCAAGCATCACCTCTTTTTTTCTTCTTCTTTTTTTTCCCCTATTCTTTTAGGGTTGTTTTCTAACTTTTGTTTATGGGAAAGGGGTGGGGTGTGGTGGCGTGAGGTTCTAGGCTGCAATTTTATCCCTGATGTTCCGTCATATTTAATCTTTGCTTTTCTGGTCTTTGATCTGGTTAATTGTGTGGTCATTGCTTTTTCACTGCTGATAAGTGCTTTCATGCCAGTATTGTCTTTTTATCTTTTGACTACAATGAGTTATTGTCCTTTGATCATTTTTGCTAATTATATTCCCCATAAATTCTTCAGCTACAAACGTTCTGCTAATGCCTGTATATTTTTCTCTAGTGGAGTTCAAGTGGACCTTTGCTGGAGTTGCTCATGACAAACTTGCTTCTTTGCTCAAATATAGCTGGAAATGAAATGGAGGGTTTAATGAAGTGTGAAGTCCAAGTGAACTACAATAACATTGACAAGGTAGAGATAACAAATCATGGTTTGTCTTTTATTGGACTTCTGGTTCACTAATTTTATTTTCTATCTGGGACAATAGGCGTTGTGGGAGCCTTTCCTAGAGCCATGGAAAGTCCAACTAAGCATACGAAGGCATGACGACCATTCCCTTTTGAGTAGTGACGTTACTAGCAATCTTCATATCGAGTCAACAACTCAACTTAACTTGAATCTTACCGAGTCCCTTATTGAGGTAATTTTGTTTAACTGTTTTGCAAGAAAACTCTCTATTGCATTTGTTGATAAAATTATTTATTGAGAAAAAGGAATCCCTCTTGGCATTTTCTGGTGGAAATTGTGAGAAAATAGAACAAGGAAGAAAGAATTGTGAGAAACTCTACTTGATTAATTCCTCAAGCTATTGGGTATTTAGATAGTAAGGCATACATGTTCTAAACTAGGAAAGCAAATCAAGATGTACGTAATTACAGGAAACATCTTATCAAAAATTTTTTTTTTATCCAGGAAATTAGTCATCCTAATTGGTTTGTGATCCTAGTTGTTATGCTGTGTATTTACAATATCCTTAACTCCCCTCAAGCTGGTGCATATAAATCGTATGCGCCAAGCTTGTTGCACATGTAACTTGTTCGTGGACCAGACGTGGTGAATATATCTTCTACTTGATCATTCCACTTTACAAACTTTGTGAAAGTATTGTTAGTTTCATTGTGTAAATAGTAGTATATAACCCTAATCCCATATGTATTAGGAGTAGGACGTGTATTGTGTATATATAGGGCTCAGTGTATCATTGTCTTAATTAATCAATAATATATTTTCTCCCGTGCTTTCTCACATGGTATCAGAGCTTAAGTGAGAAAATTATTGCTGTGCGTCATTCCAGCAACTTCCGGGAAGAAAGAACTCATAGCCGTGCAATTTTCCGGCGACGTAAGAGGCTGTTCGTAACCAAAATCACTTTCCGTTGGTGTTGTGCAAACACCAACACCACCACAGGGTTCCTAGGGCTTAGGCGACCAAACCCCACCAAAGATCTCCGGCAGCCGACCACCCACGCGCCCTCACGCGCGGATCGGAGTTCTGATTCTCCGGCGCGTCTTGCTCCACGCGCCGGCGCGTGTGGTCTTTTCCCGGACAGATTTCAAAATTTTTTCTTCAGGGAGCCTGTTCGCGTGGCCTTTCCGAGCCTACCCATCTAGTTCAAATCAAATTCCGACTACTTTGAGTTTTTCCGGCGAGCTACATTGATTTTTCCGGCGGGAACGGTGATTCCAGCAATTTTTTGCTTTTTCCGGCACGATATTATAATGGAATTCATACCCGAAGCCTTTAATTCACAATCCGTTGGATTAAATGCAATAAATCCAATCCAGGTGGTTTCTTTACCAGATTATATTGAGTTCCTTCAGTACAAAGCACGGAAACAGACATCGTCAGGATTAACCTCCGTTGTTCCAACAAATAGTAGCATGATTGGTGTCTCCCAATCTTCACCTTCTGAGTCTTGGGTCATTGACTCAGGTGCATCTGATCATATTTCTGGTAACAAATCTCTTTTCACTAGTATCTCATATTCTGAATTTCTTCCAACAGTCACAATGGCCAATGGGTCTCAAGCCATGGCAACTGCAATAGGTCAAGCAAGTCCACTTCCTTCCTCACCTTTAGACTCAGTTCTTTATGTTCCTGGTAGCCCTTTTAATCTCATAGCCGTTAGTCGCTTAGCCAAATCACTTAAATCTGCTGTTCTATTTCTTGATGACCTTGTTTNNCTCGGTAAGCATACCCGCTCCCATTTCCCGCGGCGTCTCGACAATCGAGCAGAGTCACCTTTTACTTTAGTCCATTGAGATGTTTGGGGTCCTAGTTGGGTTAGCTCTACCTTAGGATTCCACTACTTTATCAGTTTCATTGATGATTATTCCAGGTGCACTTGGATATTTTTGATGAAAAACCGATCTGAGTTGTTTTCTATTTTTCAGACTTTCCATGCTGAAATTCAAAATCAATTTGGGGTTTCTATCCGTACATTTTCGTAGTGATAATGTCCTAGAGTATTTGTCTTCCCCGTTTCAACAATTTATGAACTCCCATGGGATTATTCATCAAACATCTTGTCCGTACACATCCCAACAAAATGGGGTAGCTGAAAGAAAGAATAGACATCTTATTGAAACTGCTCGTACCCTACTCATACAATCTCATGTTCCGCTGCGTTTTTGGGGGATGCAGTTCTTACATCTTGTTATCTTATTAATCGTATGCCATCTTCAGCTATCCAAAATCAAGTTCCATTCTCTGTCCTGTTTCCCCACTTACCTTTGTTCTCTCTTCCACCCCGTGTCTTTAGGAGTACGTGTTTTGTTCATGACCTTACTCCAGGAAAAGATAAGTTAGCTCCTCGTGCTCTTAAGTGCATGTTTCTGGGTTACTCGAGAACGCAAAAGGGATATCGAGGTTATTCTCCTGACCTTCATCGATTTCTTATGTCTGCTGATGTTACCTTCTTTGAAATCCAATCATACTTCACAGGTCCAGTTAATCACTTAGATATTTCTGAGGTGCTACCTGTTCCTTCTTTTGGAGATTCAGTCCCTATCTCCCATTCATCTTCCTCCATAGCTCCACCGCCTACGGTTCCAGTTCCAGTGCCACCACCTATAGCTCCAGTATCACCACCGAGTCCAGTGCCACCAACTCTAGCTCCAGTGCCTCCACCTAGTCCAGTTCCAACAACTCTAGATCCAGCGCCACCACCTAGTCGAGTTCAACCTTCTACAACTCCACCACTCCTGACTTATCATCGTCGTCCGCCCCCAGCATCAGGCCCAGCTGATTCACGTCCTGCACCTGACCCTGCTATTAGTGCGGACTTGTCTCCTCTTAATCAACCGATTGCACTACGAAAAGGTATACGGTCCACAGTTAATCCTAATCCTCATTATATCGGTTTAAGTTACCATCGTCTTTTATCATCCCATTGTGCATTTGTGTCATCTTTGTCCTCTGTTTCCATTCCTCAGTCTACAGGTGAAGCACTGTCTCATCCCGGATGGCGACAGGCTATGATTGACGAGATGTTTGCTTTACATACGAGTGGTACTTGGGGGCTTGTTCCTCTTCCTTCAGGTAAATCGACTGTTGGTTCTCGTTGGATGTATGCAGTCAAAGTTGGTCCAGATGGCCAGGTTGATCGACTTAAGGCTCGTCTTGTTGCCAAAGGATATACTCAGATATTTGGACT
>MU778992.1:78934-118081 GCA_026770625.1 Nicotiana glauca
AGTATTTTCTGGGTATTGAGGTCGCTCAGTCTAGCTCGGGTATTGTGATCTCACAACGGAAGTATGCCTTAGATATTCTTGAGGAAACAGGAATGACAGGTTGTAGACCTCTGGATCCGAATTCTAAACTTCTGCTAGGACAGGGGGAGCCTCTTAGCGATCCTGCAAGATATAGGCGGTTGGTTGGTAAATTAAATTTCCTCACAGTGACTAGACCTGACATTTCCTTTCGTGTGAGTCAGTTTATGGATTCTCTCTGTGATGGTCATTGGGATGCAATTGTCCGCATTCTTCGGTATATAAAATCAGTTCCAGGCAAAGGCTTATTGTTTGAAGATCGAGGCCATGAACAGATCGTTGGATACTCAGATGCTGATTGGGTAGGATCACCTTCTGATAGACGTTCTACGTCTGGATATTGTGTCTTAGCAGGAGGAAATTTGGTGTCTTGGTATAGCAAGAAACAGAATGTGGTTGCTCGGTCTAGTGCAGAAGCAGAATACCGAGCAATGGCTATGGCCACATGTGAGCTAATTTGGATCAAACAGTTGCTTAAGGAGCTGAAATTTGGTGAGATTAGTCAGATGGGACTTGTGTGTGATAATCAAGCTGCTCTTCATATTGCGTCAAATCCAGTGTTCCATGAGAGAACAAAACACATCGAGATTGAAAAGATACTCTCAGGAGATATTGCTACAAAATTTGTAAAGTCAAATGATCAGCTTGCTGATATTTTCACCAAGTCCCTCACTGGTCCTCGTATTAGTTATATATGTAACAAGCTCGGTACATATGATTTATATGCACCAGCTTGAGGGGGAGTGTTAGTTTCATTGTGTAAATAGTAGTATATAACCCTAATCCCATATGTATTAGGAGTAGGACGTATATTGTGTATATATAGGGCTCAGTGTATCATTGTCTTAATTAATCAATAATATATTTTCTCCCGTGCTTTCTCACAAGTATCTCTTGAGAGCATCTTTTCTCTAATAAAATGACAATCAATTTCTATATGCATAGTCCTTGCATGAAATACCGTATTTGATGTGATATGAAGTGCAACTTGATTATCACACACAAGTTCATTTGGCCAATCTTTCTAAATTTCAATCCTTTTAGTAGTTGCTTGATCTAGATGAGTTCGTGGGCGCCACTTCCATTGCTCTATATTCTGCTTTTGCACTCGATCTTGCCACTGCATTTTGCTTCTCACTTTTCCAAGGCACTAAATACTACTAAGTTTATTTAGTCTTAAATCATTGCAAGAGTCAAACCTATTTTAACTCAAAAGTGACAGAAGCCTTCTCCATAAATTCAAAAACTGCTTGTATCTGCCTTTATTCTTGTATCATTATCTTGTTGGTGTTTTCTACGTTTTGTGTCTGTTTCTTTTACTTTTATTTTGATCCAGGGTTCTAATGGAAACAACCTCTCTACCTTCACAAGGTAGAGGTAAGGTCTGTGTAAACTCTACCCCTCCTAGACCCCACTTTGTGGGATTACACTGAGTTTTTTGTTTCTTATATTTGCCTTTATTCATCATCGAATAAAATTTTACACACTTCTATTGTCTTGACAATGGTCTCACCTATGAATGGCATCATAGTATATTGTAAATGGATGTCAGTTGATGCCTAATAACAAAACATCCCCACTGTTATCCTCGTCTTTCTAAGATTTAATCAGATACCCCTCCCAGACCCCACTTTGTGGGATTAAACCGAGTTTTTTGTTGTTGTTGCTTATATTTGCCTTTATTCATCATCGAATAAAATTTTACACACTTCTATTGTCTTGACAATGGTCTCACCTATGAATGGCATCATAGTATATTGTAAATGGATGTCAGTTGATGCCTAATAACAAAACATCCCCACTGTTATCCTCGTCTTTCTAAGATTTAATCAGATACCCCTCCCAGACCCCACTTTGTGGGATTAAACCGAGTTTTTTGTTGTTGTTGCTTATATTTGCCTTTATTCATCATCGAATAAAATTTTACACACTTCTATTGTCTTGACAATGGTCTCACCTATGAATGGCATCATAGTATATTGTAAATGGATGTCAGTTGATGCCTAATAACAAAACATCCCCACTGTTATCCTCGTCTTTCTAAGATTTAATCAGATACCCCTCCCAGACCCCACTTTGTGGGATTAAACCGAGTTTTTTGTTGTTGTTGCTTATATTTGCCTTTATTCATCATCGAATAAAATTTTACACACTTCTATTGTCTTGACAATGGTCTCACCTATGAATGGCATCATAGTATATTGTAAATGGATGTCAGTTGATGCCTAATAACAAAACATCCCCACTGTTATCCTCGTCTTTCTAAGATTTAATCAGATACCCCTCCCAGACCCCACTTTGTGGGATTAAACCGAGTTTTTTGTTGTTGTTGCTTATATTTGCCTTTATTCATCATCGAATAAAATTTTACACACTTCTATTGTCTTGACAATGGTCTCACCTATGAATGGCAACAACAACAACAACAACAACAACTACCCAGTAAAATCCCACACAGTGGGGTCTGGGGAGGGTAATGTGTACGCAGACCTTACCCCTACCCCGATAGGGCAGAGAGGCTGTTTCCGATAGACCTTCGGCTTAGAAAAAAGAAGAAGGGAGGAGACAATTCATTAGTAACTCCAGTAGAAGCCGTAATAGTAACAGAAGCATAACAACCAAAAGATAAATAACATGCAATAACAGTAACCAGTAACTAAGGCCCGAGGCTAAGATAAACAACAAGGATAGTGTGAATTCAACATAAACTGCAAGCTATCTAAGATCAACCCTAATCCAACCCCGCCTCACCCCGGTGTGAAGTAAGCAAAGCTCTACTACCCCCTAACCTGCAACCCTAATGCTTGACCTCCAAACCTTCCTATCAAGGGTCATGTCCTCACCTATGAATGGCATCATCGTATATTATAAGTGGACGTCAGTTGACGCGTAATAACAAAACATCACCACTGTTATCCTCGTCTTTCTGAGCTTTAATCAGATAAGCTCAACCTTGTGTCATAAAATACTAGATTATTTTTTGTTGCATCCTTAAAAATGATATGACTAAGCATCATAGGTCATCCTTAGCAGATTTAGGTTAGTTATATGAATCATCTCTATCCATATTCAAAGGATTCATCATAGTTTGATTATTTTTATGTTGGTTGTTTTTAGATAGTTATTGAATTAACGTGAATTAGTCCTAGTCCTACATAGAGTAGGAGTAGGATATACAACAACAACAACAACAAATAGGGCTCATTGTATTATAATTGAATAGAACATCAAAAAATAGATTATTCTCCCATGCATTCTCACAGTTGTTAACCTAAAGCAACTCTCCTCCTTTATATAATCTTGGGACTCGATATGTTTTACAAAGCTAAAATTGATGGAGTTCCTAGGCCAAAATGAATATGCAGACTTTTTCCTTTTAAAAAAAAAATTATCCCTGATTTAGGATTAAATATGAGTTCATTTGTTTTTTGTACACTACTCTTATCTAGTTTTTTGTTTAAAGATGTTCTCATCCTTAGTTTCCTTTCATCTGATCGGCTTATAGAAATTCTTGCAGTATGCTTGCAGAATATTGATAGAAATATAACAAATTGCACAATGTAAAATTTTACTACATACTTGCTTATCGGTCATCTCTTTTAAGTACAATTCAAACGAGATAGCTGATAAATGTCTCTTTCCTTTTGCTTTCCTTTGGTGAAGGTTGTTTCTAGGGCAATTGAGATGACTAAAAATGCATGGGATCTGGTACAGTTGACTGCTAATTCTGAGATTCCATCATTCTTAAAGTCTCAGATAAGTGAAGATCTGGACACCCGGAGTTCTCCTCCTTATATACTGCATAATCTGACTTCGTTGCCTTTAGAGTTTCATGTCTATCAACAGCAGCAGAGTGGTTATGGCTTAGAAGTACCCTCTGTGAAAGGTGGAAAGTATTTACAACCAGGATCTTCTATTCCAGTTTATGTTAGTGAAAGTCTTGAGGATCAAATTTTACGCTATAGGCCTGCCCAATCGTGTGACCAACTTGGTGACAAAAAATCGGTGGAGCCATCACATCATTATATCATTGTTCAACTTGAGGGAACATCATTTCCTTCTGCTCCTATTTCAATGGATCTTGTTGGTATTAGATACTTTGAGGTCGATTTTTCCAAATCATCAAGGAAGTTTGATATTGATACAACTAAGAATGTTCCAAACAGTAGTATAAATGATGGAAGGAACGGTAGAATCGAAGAAAAAAGTGGCTTTATCATTCCTGTAGTGATTGATGTGTCCATACAGAGTTACACGAAGATGGTGCGGTTGTACTCAACTGTAAGTGCCAATGCTGGTCATATTTTGTGCAGCGATGATTATCTATACTGCTTTACGTATTTCGGTTTGATTTCAGGTAGTAGTATCAAATGGAACTTCTGTGCCTCTTGAAGTACGGTTTGACATTCCATTTGGTGTTTCTCCAAAGGTATATAGGCAGATGTAATTCTATTGGTTCAGGAAAAAGAATGCCAGTATCTGTTTAGTTTTGGCTGGATTTCTGTCCCTACACTTTTTCGTAACTTCTGTCATTTCCCTTCTTTGTCATGTCAGATTCTGGACCCCATATATCCTGGTCAACAGTTTCCTCTTCCATTACATTTGGCTGAAGCAGGACGAATGAGATGGCGTCCTCTTGGTAATTCTTACTTGTGGAGTGAAGCCCACAGTATTCCAAATATTCTTTCAAATGAAAATAGAATCAGCCTTTTGCGCTCTTTTGTCTGCTATCCATCTCATCCAAGCAGTGACCCTTTCCGCTGCTGCATATCTGTGCATGATTGGTGCTTAGCGTCAGCTGTGTCACCAGAAAAAGGGTTTTCTTTGTCCAACAATATTCTAACGGAGCCCCTTAAAGCTCATAGCAATGTAACTTACATGGTTAAGTCCGAGAAGAGGAATGTACATCAGTTGACTTTAAGCAGTCCATTGGTGTTGAAGAACTATCTTCCGGAGATGGTGTCTGTGACAATAGAAAATGCTGGTGTTTGTCGTTCTGCAGATGTGTCAGAGGTTTGCACTATGTTATAGTTACTAATATTTCATGAATAAATTTGTTTTAATTTGTGTTTCTTCACCAGCATAATTTTCTATTTCTTCCAGGTTGAAACTTCTTTCTTCCATGTTGATTCTTCACATGACCTCACAATAACTTTTGACATGCCTGGATATAAACCTTCAGCTGTGAAATTTCCACGTGCTGAAACATTTGGTGAAATAGCGAAGTTCAGCGGAACAAGGTTCTCTTTGTCGGAGACTATTACTTTTGACCCTCAATCATCAGATGGTACCTATTGAATTTTGCATGCCTGTTCTTTGTCATCATACTAGCATTATTAGTTCTGTCTCTTATTATTTTTATTCTATAATCTCCACTTTATTAGGTCCTCTGTGTGTTGCAATTGAGAAGGTGATGGATGCATTTTGTGGAGCTCGTGAAATATGCATTTCGGTTCCATTTTTGCTATACAATTGCACTGGTTTCCCCCTTGTTGTATCTGAATCTGTCAACTGGACAAAAGGCCATTTTAGTGTTATTACTTCTTGCTATGATGTGGACGAGCAGGACCTAATTCTCCGCAAGAAAGATGGTCTTGGCATTTTGACTTCTAATCAAGATATGGATACAGCTGCGAATAGTAACATTCTGCCTGTAGCTCCCTTGAGCAATTACCTCGTCACAAAGTCACATGACCGTAAATTCTCTGAGACACAATCGATTGAGTTTGATAATTCAACAGTTTTTCACCGGGGTTCACAGAAGCATGATAAAGCATCGCTTCACTGGAGTAGGTCTTATACAAGCAGTCAATCCAGCTTAAAATCTTGTAGCTTAACAGAAGGTGATGCTTGGAAGGTTAATTGCCGGATGTATTCACCTAACCCAAGTTTGTCTTCAAGTGAAATTATGGTCCGACTGTGTAGATATCTACCTAATTCTCTGATGGATGGCATTCCTAACGATTCTTGGTCTATCGCCTTTTCTCTTGTGCCACCTACTGGTTCGACCTGTGTAACGGTCCCACAACCATCCAGGAAATCCGGTTATGTAACTTCTGTTAGTGCTGTTGCAGCACCATTTTTGGGTAGGACAAGAATTATTACCTTTCAGCCAAGGTACTCTACAATATCATAATTATTTCATTCTACTAGCATATTCAAAGGGTTTATTTAACATCTTCCTGTCGGGAATGTATCTATAATTAAGCATTCATAATTCTACAGATACGTAATCAGTAATGCATGCAACAAGGAATTGTGTTACAAGCAGAAAGGAACAGATGATGTTTTCACATTGGAATCTGGAAGGCATTCTCATATTCAGTGGACGAATACAATGAGGTATATTGTGACGGTGGTTGGCATTATCATTGGTCATTGATATCTCGAGTTACTTCTAAGTTTGCACATATTACGAATTCCCCTCATAAATGTTAATTACTTCTAAACTAGGTGCGCGTGCATTTGTAGGTACATATAGAACTCCAGCACCTAGTTATTGTGATTTAGTTTGGTTGAAGCAGTGGAGGACTATAATACTCCTAGAAGCATGGGAGGAGTATGATACCCCAATGCATGCAAAGCCCCCTGTCTGAAATTTCCATTAGGGACATTTCAAACTAATCCTCCATTAGATAGTTATATAAATAACCCTAGTCCCACATGAGAAGAATATGTATTGTGTATAGTTATAAATAGGGCTATTATAAAACACTTAATAGAAGATCAATGATAGATTTTTCTCCCATGCATTCTCACATGGTATCAGAGCATTAGTGTGAAAAGATCGTTGTGCGTCATCCAGCGTAACCGGGAAGAAAGAATTTAGTCATCGTGCAATTTTTCCAGTGACCTAAGGGTTGTCTACGTGAAAGTCGCTTTCTGTCGGTGTTGTGCAAAAAACCAACACCACCACGAGGTAGGTCACCTTCCGGCGACCAACCCCAGAAAATTTCTCCGGCACAAAAGCTGCCACGCGCCTACAATATGTTGATGATGATATTTTTATTACCGGCAATGATTAGGATGGTATTACTATGTTGAAAAAACATCTCTTTCAGCACTTTCAGACTAAGGATCTGGGCAGATTAAAGTATTTTCTGGGCATTGAGGTCGTCAGTCTAGCTCATGTATTTGATTTCACAACGGAGGTATGCCTTAGACATTCTTGAGGAGATAGGAATGACAGACTGTAGACCTGTTGACACTCCTATGGATTTCCGAATTTTAAAATTCGTATATAGGCGGTTTGTTGGTAAATATAAATTACCTCAGAGTCACTAGACCTGGCATTTCTCTTCATGTGAGTGTGGTGAGTCAGTTTATGGATTCTCCCTATGATAGTCATTGGAATGCAGTTGTCCACATTCTTCGATATATAAAATTAGCCCCAGGCAAATGATTATTGTTTAAAGATAGAAGCATGAACAAATTATTAGATACTGTAGATTTGAGAAGAACAAAATGCTTCTTGTATTTCTGTGGTTACATCCCATGAGCAAGGGAATTTATACAAAGCTCCTAATGTTAATTAGGAAAATAAAATAAATCTTTACAATTAATCTAGCTATCAAATCAAATCAAATAAAATCAGAATAAAATCAGATCTCCTAAATATAATCAAATCTCCTGAAATCATGTCAATCAACACTCCTAAATCAAATCTCCTTGAATCATGCTAATCAACACTCCCCCTCAAGTTAGTGCAAAGATGTCGCACATGCCCAACTTGCGACTCAAAGTATGGAAAGTTCGCTTGTTGAGACCTTTGGTAAACACATCAGCTAGTCCAATGGCATATAAAACAAATTCAAGACACCAGTTGTAACTTTTTCTTTGATGAAGTGTCGATCAATTTCCACATGCTTTGTTCGGTCATGCTGGACTTAATTATGAGCTATACTGATGGTAGCCTTATTGTCACAATACTAGGGAAATTTTCCCTTTTTAGATAGTCTCAATTCCTGTTGTAGCTTTTGTAGCCAAAGCAGTTCGCAAATACCTTGGGCCATAGCTCCATATTCGACCTCCGTACTTGATCTAGCAACTACACTTTGCTTCTTCCTTCTCTAAATAACCAAGTTTCCTCCTACGAGTGTACAATAACCGGATGTTGATCTTCTGTCATTTAGAGATCCAGCCCAATCCGCATCGGTAAAGGCTTCTATTTGGAGGTGATCATGTTTGGAGAAAAGTAGACCTTTCCCTGGAGCAGACTTTAGATACCGCAAAATGTGAAAGACATCTTGCATATGAGGATCTCAGGGCTCAGGGATCATGCATGAACCGACTCCCAAGCTAACTGAATAGGCTATGTCTGGTCTAGTGTGGTAGAGATAAATGAGTCTTCCTAATATCTCTCCTTTATCAACTGATTCTCCAATTCTGCTTTGTAACCTGTGATTGCTTTTAATGGGCGATTCTCTGGGTCTGCAACCAGTGTTGTCAAAGGCGCGCTTAAGCCCTAAATCGAGGCTCAAAACATGTTGAGCGCCTCGCCTCGTTTTGCAAGCGCTTCAGTGTCGCATCACAGCTCTGAGGCATACTTTTCCTTGCCAATGAGTGTAATCCTGAAAATGCGACACTAAACAATTGATATTTCACTTTATCGTAATTTTGTTTTCAATTATTTTGTCCATATATTTGTTATTCATGCTCGAGCAATGGCTGTGGCAACATGTGAGCTAGTTTGGATCAAACATTTTTGAAGGAGTTGAAACTTGGTAAGACCAGCAAGATGGAACTTGTGTGAGATAATCAAGGTGCCTTCCATATTGCATCAAATCTCGGTGTTCCACGAGAGAACTAAACACATTGAGATTGATTGTCACTTCGTCAGAGAAAAGAAGCTCTCGGGATATACTGCTACAAAGTTTGTGAAGTCGAATGATCAGCTTGCCGATATTTTCATCAAGTCTCTCACTGGTCCTCTTATTAGTTACATGGGTAACAAGCTCGGTACATATGATTTGTATGCACCAGCTTGAGGAGTAGTGTTAGATAGTTATGTAAATAACCCCAGTCCCACATGGAATACGAGTAGAACATGTATTGTGTATAGTTATAAATAGGGCTATTGTAAAACATTTAATAGAAGATCAATAATAGATTTCTCCCGTACATTTTTACATCCTCTATGTTCTCCTTGCATGACACGGTAACAAGATATTTTGTAGTCGGGTACATGCCATCAACTTTTTAATTGCAGTCATCATTTACAAGGTGGTAGTTGAAACACTTGAATCTCTTTATGAATTTTCTCGATGTATACGGTGAAATCGGAGGGTCCAATTTCTCGTCATTAAGGTGTTTCAGGAAATCATCTCGAGATCTCGAGGCTGCGAGGCTACGAGGTTGCGGTCGAGTTCCCTCCCTCGAAGTCCACTGACGCCCGACCTAATGACGATGCCGGGGATGGGGAGTTCCCAAGGCGTGCAGATAGAACTGGCAGAGCCTGGTGTCGTCTAGTTGTCCCATTCCCCTATCATTATAATTAATGCTTTTGTACTATGTTAGGATTCCCCTCCTATATAAAGGGGATCATGTAGCGCGACCTTTTTTCCACTCCAACTATTCCACACGAAATATACAAGAACTCTCTCTTTTCTCTCTGACATACTCTCTCTATATTATTGCTCATATTTATTATCTTTATACTTGTTCTTCATTTATTGCTTATCATTGGCCATAAAGAGCCTCCCTCAATTATTTCGTAACTATTAACCCTTCCCCGATTATCCTTAATAGCTCGAGCCCGAGCCCGAGCCCAGGAATCAGCCTCGAAGCCCCGCATTGGTCAGTCCGAGGCCCCGCCCATCTAACTCGTTGGTTTGATTATAATTCTGTTTTAGCTTGCATTTCGTCTTTAAACTTCATACACCTAGCATCAACTGCTTAACAACTAGCATAAAAATAGATCACGTATTTTTAGAGTCCCATCAACAAATTTAAATGTTACTACCATTTTCACGGTAAACCCTCGAATCTATAAAGGGTAGATGACGAGAGAGCACCTTTTCGTGGGAGTAGTTATGTTAAGATCTTAGGTAGGAAATGTTGTAGGAATGGTCATTGGTAAGATGTCATATTTGATAAACAATTCTGATGATGCAAGTGTTTAGATAAGTCTGGGAGGCAATACATGTTGGACGAATGAGAAGCAGAGCTGTGATTTTCTGCCCATTTTTTCCTTGCTTCTGCTCCTTATTCTTGTTATTTATTATGTGTCAATATTTTTCAGGGAGTTGCTAGTCTCTATTAAATTTGCTGAACCTGGATGGCAATGGTCCGGTTGCTTCTTGCCAGAACATCTTGGTGATATTCAGGTGAAAATGCGAAATTTTCTCTCTGGTGCCGTGAACATGATACGTGTGGAAGTTCAGACTGCTGATGTCTCTATTAGAGATGATAAAGTTGTTGGGAGCACTCATGGTCAGTCGGGGACAAACTTGATTCTTGTGTCAGAAGATGATACTGGATTTATGCCATACCGTATTGACAATTTCTCCCAGGAGGTATATTCCTTCTGTGCAACACAATAGTTTTTGACCTTGTATTAGCCACAACTAGATGGGTAAAATATTCTCGAGGATTTTGGTTACCGTAAAAGTCTTGCTTTAAAGTCATCTCCAATTTTTTCACCGCTGCCACCCTATTTATGTGACATAATTTGATTGGGATGCAGATATAGACTTCATTTCTGAGTGACGTAGGATGCTAGTAGCATATGTGAACAAATACAAGGTTGGACGAGGACATGAATACCACGAGACAAATAAGTGTCTAAAACTAGGGGAATATTGTAGTATATTTTGAGTTTTGACAAATTGTTGTAGCAAATTCTTACAATGATGTAAGCTACCAAAAAGGAAAACATTAGACACAGATCTTGTTTGAGAACAATGGACTAAGTTATTTAAGTAAAAAGAGAATAAAATATCTAAAAGTCTAGTGAATGCCACTGAGTATGCTCGTTCTATAAGTGTGAATTGGCGATTTTCATCTCCAATTTGCAACCCGCATTACCGTCCATATTTTCCTTAATTAGACAATTTTAACATATATATTCACATTAAGTTTGTAAAAATGTGATTCCAATTATGTAATGATTGCTATGCCATCTCGTCTAAGAGTTCAAGCTGATGAGGAGACAAGTGAATACACTATTTATTTAATTGGGTTTTCAACATGGTTTCCCACATCCGAAAATTCACCTTATGTTTGTACCTCTTTGATAAAAAACCGAACCCTAGTGCTGCTCAAAAAGGCAATAATGACTCCGATACCATGTAAATTTTGAGAAAAAGAAAAAGCTTCTAGTACTTCTGTGTGGTTACATCCCATAAGCAAGAAAAATTTATACAAAGCTCTTAATGCTAATTAAGGAAATAATATAAATCTATACAATCAGTCCTGCTATCAAATCAAATCAAATAAAAATCAAATCCCCTAATATAACCAAATCTCATGAAATCATGCTAATGAACAATCTTCTAAATATAATCAAATCTCTTATATCATGCTAATCAACACTAATGTTACGAGCCTTGCTCATTCCACGGAATTTCGACTAGCATAACAAATGTCTGATTTTCAACTTAGTTGTTGATATTTGGCTAATTCACCCTTTCCCTTCGTTGTCTATTCAAGAGGCTACGTGTTTACCAACAAAGGTGCGAAACTTTTGAAACTATGGTCCATTCCTACACTTCTTGCCCTTATGCATGGGATGAACCTTGTTATCCTCATCGTCTCACTATTGAGGTATGTTTTGCTATATTTAAAGCCGAATGATTATTTTGCGTTTTTTCTGTTAGTAAGGTTTCTCTTTGGATTTTGCAGGTTCCGGGTGAACGTGTTATAGGATCATATGCTCTGGATGACGTGAAAGACTATGCACCTGTATACCTATCCATGACTCCCGAGGTACTTCGCTTTCTCTAATTCAGTTTGTAATGTTTAAGTATAGCTTGTATTCACTATAGTTCTTTTCGTACTTGACAAGAATCATGTTCTTGTTATTGGTATAACTTGGTGCTAGCTGTTGATATTTTTGATTTGTAATGTAAAATAGAAAATATATCTGAAGTGCGTACTGGAGTAGGGGTAGCAAGTGGGCCTGGCCGGTCTCGGGGCCGCGGTCCCGGTACTTAAATAAACGGGCTAAACGTGCTTTTTGTAGGAACCGGCCCGAGACGGGGCCCTTGAACTCATGGCCCAGACTAAACAGGTTAGGCCCGTGGTCCCAACGGCTAAGCAGTAATTTTTTTAAAAGTTAAATAGAAATTAGAGATAACAATTACTAATTTTGCCAATTCTTCCCGACCTTTTTTGGATCATAATATAAATTACCACAAGTAACAGTGTTAATTCCCGGTTGAAATTGATTTGAACCGTTACAAGGTCAGCCTGACTAGGACTAGGTACACTTTTCCCCTCAGCCAGAGCTTTAAGACGTTGATATCTAATGTTATCTTTAGGGTGTTTTTTATGTGTCTAGCCAAAGATCCAGTCCCCGATCGCGATCCAATATATTTAAAAGCTAACTGCATACCACAAGTTTTACGCTTAGCCTTATTTTTGGGAACTAGTTGAGTAAAAAATGGCCAAACAAGAGATGTTTCCTATCGTTTGGTAGGTTTTCTAGGAAAAGTAGGGGCGGTAACGGGAGTATCAGATGTGTCATCATTTGGATTAGCGGCGTTATCACTAGTTGGGTCAACAACAGGAGCAGGACTAATGGGTGTATCATCGACACGTTGAGTTTCATCAAGATTGATTTCCTCATCATCATTTTCATCAATAGTATTATAATTATTATTATAGAGAGCATTTATTAATTCATGGTCTAAATGTTCACCGGGTGCAATAATATGGCAAGATTTAGTCTCACCAAATTGCAATAAACTATTATCGGCATCAAGAATAGCACGTGTAGGACTGGTATGTGGTATGGTTCGGGGAGCCGGGGGCAGGTGAGGAGGAACAACAATACCACTAGATTTGCCAGTCTTAGATTTTCCCTTATTCTTATTTTTACCAAAATTATTTCTTAAGGAAGACATCTTAATTAATCAAGTAATAGCAAATAAATAAAACAAACAAAACTATAATATTATGACTTAAGACTTGGAACGATTTTACTGAATTGACAAACAACTTGTTGAAAATTAGTTATCGTTGAACTTCAATTCACCAACTTCCCAATTTTTCACAAATTGTAATAACCTCAATATTTTGAGACTATTTTTTGGAATAAAGTTAGCAATAGTAGCAACCTCACAATTTTTTTTTTTAAAAAAAAAACAATTGTAGCAAGTATAGAAAAAAATAGAAAGAGATTTTGATAGATTGACATTGATTTTGTAAGAAGATGAAAGAATGAGGGGGTATTTATAGTAGAAAATAGGAAAAAAGTGCAATAATAAAAAGTTTGGAGGTTAAAACTAAGTTGGGGGGTTAAATGGCTATTTTTAAACCCCCAAAAGCTCTTTTTTTTTTAAAATATCCGTTGGGCCCGCCAAGTGACCGATCCGGTCCAGGTCTCTTGGTGGGACAAACGGGCCCGGTCCTAATGGTTCCTAGCTAAGAATCGGCCCATGAGACCGGCACGAGCCCACATGTAGCGGGCCTAACAATCCCAGCCCGTTTAATCCACTTAGCCCGCGGTGCCGGCCCACTTGCCACCCTTATATTGGAGTTAATAATTCTAAAATAATGTTACCTTAAATTTCACTTCCTACTCTCAGAACTAGTTAGACGAATATACACCAATAAACTAATTCGGTCAAAAATATTTGCTCGTCACAAAAGGCCATCAAATGGAGGTGCCATGGTGTATGTTATTTATAGATGACATTATACTGATTGACGAGACGGGAGGTGGTGTTAACGAGAAGTTGGAGGTTTGGTTACACATTCGGGAATCTTAAAGGTTTCAATTTGAGTAGGACTAAGACAGAATACTTGGAGTGCAGGTTCAGCGACCTGACGGAGGAAGCCGACATCGACGTGAGGCTTGATTCACAAGTCATCCCAAGTGAGGAAAGTTTAAGTATCTTGGTTCTGTAATCCAAGGGAATGGGGAGGTTGACGAGGATGTCACACATCGCATCGGAGCAGGGTGGATGAAATGGAGCCTCCGGTGTCTTGTGTGATAAAAGTGTGCCACCGAAACTCAAAGGTACGCAGTGATGGTTAGACCGACTATGTTAAATGGGACAGAGTGTTGGCCAGTCAAGAATTCTTGTATCTAGAGGATGAAAGTAGCAGAATTGAGGATGTTGAGATGAATGTGCAGGCATACCAGGTTGGATAAGATCAGGAATGAAAATATCCAGAGGTGAGAGTGGCCTCATGGAGGACAAGATGCGGAAAGCGAGACTGCGATGGTTCGGGCATGTGAAGATGAGAAGCCCAGATGCTTCAGATGCGAGCGATTGGCTTTGATAGATAGGAGTAGAAGTAGAGGGAGATGTAAGAAGTATTGGGAGGAAGTGAGGACATGGCGTGACTTTAGCTTACCGAGGACATGGCCCTTGATAGAAGGTTGTGGATGTCGAGAATTAGGGTAGAAGGTTAGTAGCTAGTCGAGTGTATTTCTGTTCCGAACCGATGGTTTTAGGATTATTATGGTAGTTTCTGTCCTAGATTTTTATGTAGTTCATGTTGTTTTTCTGTTATCTTTCGCCTCGGTTTCTTGGTATTCTGTTGTTACAACTTGTTGCTATTGTTGCCTTTTGTTGTTATTATCTTTCTGGCCACTTTTGTTGATATTTCTTGCTCTTACTGTTTCTTTTTATATTTTATTGAAACATGGTCTATCGAAAACCACCTCTCTATCTGTTCCAGGGTAGGGGTAAGGTCTACGTTCACACTACCCTCATATCCACTTGTGGGATTCCACTTGGTAGTTGATGTGGTGGTTGTTGTTGTTGTTGTTGTACAAAAGGCTATCAAATTTTTGCTATGTATATTATTATGGATGCCTTAAAGGCATTGACATAGAGCTACAACCAGTTTATCGATCAGTTGAAAAGGAAAAGTACAAAGATGAGAGAGCTCATCAAAACATATTATTCCCTCCATTTCAATTTATGTGAACCTATTTCCTTGTAGTCCGTGCCAACAAGAATGACCCCTTTCCTTATTTGAAAACAATTTACCTTTATGCAATGATTTATAGCCACACAAAATATATTTCCTTGTAGTCCGTGCCAAAAAGAATGACCCCTTTTTCCTATTTGGAAACAATTTACCTTTATGCAATATGATTTATGCGACACAAAATATATGTGTCTTATTTTATACCACAAGTTCAGAAGTCTTCTCTTTTCTTGAACTTCGTGCCCAGTCAAATGAGTTCACATAAATTGAGACGGAGGGAGTATATTCTACTCTCGTTGAAAATGGAAAAGAATAATTTTTGGGGGCATTCTTTTTCTTTGGCTATGTATGTGAAATCCTCCTTTAATAATTGGTGGCACTTGAACCCTGGACATCTGCTTGCTCTGATACTATGTTAAATTGAGTGTACACGTTTCATCTGAAAACTTGAGCTGTTAGAGGACATATACTTTTATTCATTTAAATGTCTTATTAAAAGAAAATGATTTGGGGGTATTTGGTTTCACATATATTGACTATTTATCAGTTTTAAAAAGTTGGAAAATGAATTCTTGACCTTAAAAATGGTGTATGATTTAAGATTGTTGGAAATCCTCTGAAAGCTTTATTTTTTCGCATCATCTTGGTACCGATTGATGAATTCATTTTTTTACTTATCCCGAGAAAATCAAATAGTTTGTGATCTATAACTAGAATATACAAAGAAAATTCTCAGTTCATTTTGCTAGAGCTACCCAATTTTAAGTAATAAAACATCTTATACGCATACAACAAAATAATAAAAATCAATTTTGGATAATCTGTTTATATAAAGGTATAAATATGTGGTTTTAAGTCAATTTGTACTTGACAAAACCTAGCTTTTGTGCAAATTACTAAGCTGATGTTCTTTTTCAATTTTGAAGCTTTGCTTTGAAATATTGATCAGTACACTGAAGTGGTTGATTACTGATACCTACCTTTCAAAATTCAAGCTGTTTATGGCCACTGAACTGCATTTTCCAGGTTGTTTTAAAACCCTAACATTGAACTGCAAAGGGACTAGAGTGCAATTTGTGTTGCCTATTAAACAGATCTCTTCCTTATTTCTAACCACTTTGTTGTCTTTTAGTAAACTATTTCTTCTAACAATGTCCAAACCCTTCAATTCTGGAAAATAAATTAGGATACATTCTTTAAAACAAAAAATGATGGGAACTGCATCAAAGTCATTGCACCAAAAGGTAATCTAGGCACCAAAGTCCACCATATCCACAATATGAGTGTCAACTAGAGATATAGATGCTAAGATTGATGATTGATCTTAGAAAATTAGAAAAGAATAAAATGACCCCATTCAGCAAAAGGTGCAAATATCACTAGTTAAAGATAATATAAGAGAAGGTCGTATGAAATGGTTTGGTCGTATCCTGCGTAGACCTCCGGATGCACAGTTCTTAGGTGTGGAACCATAGTAAGTGAATGTGTTACAAGGGGACGATGTAGACCTAAAAGTACATGAAAGGAGGTTGTCTTGAAAGACCTACAATCTTGTATTGATCTAGAACAGATACTGTTTTGTGGGTTTATGTTGCTTTCATCTATTAGTGCTTTCCTTAAGTTTAATAACCCAACCATTCCTTGTTTTCAAAAAGTAAGTTCCCTTATCATTCTCTTTATTTTAATCACAATTTGCTCTTTATTATATTGTATAGTAGTAAGTAACATTTCTCCAATCATTTATATGACAATCTTGTTACCTTGCTTACACACATGACTTCTGCTTACCTTTTTCAGAAACCTCAAAGAACTCTTATTGTTTCTGTCCATTCTGAAGGAGCAGTCAAGGTGCATTGATGATACTTCAAAAGCCACATACCATCTTTGTTTTGCTTACTCTTTTGTAGTGACAGTTTATATTTTCCAAATACAGATTCTGAGCATCATTGATTCCAATTGCCATGTATTGAGTGGTATGAAGAGTCCACACATCTCTCAGTCCAAAGATAGAAATAAACATGTATTGAAGCATGAAAATTCTTCTGACTGCAAAGAGAGAATATTGGTGGACATTCCCTATGTTGGCATCTCTCTAATAAGCTCTATGCCAGAGGTATCTTCAATTGTTGTAATCGAAGATTATTAAATCGCAAGCTTCAATGCAAATTTCTTTTGAGTTGTCATACTACAACATTTCTTTTGCAGGAACTGATTTTCGCTTGTGCAAGAGACATTACAGTTGATTTCACGCAGAGTGTGGATCAACAAAGATTCTCTTTTCAAATCACCTCTTTGCAAATTGATAACCAGTTAACGTGTACACCTTACCCTGTTATCTTATCATTTGATGTCAGTAAGACGATTACTAGTGGAGTAAGGACAGATCTGGAGAGCTCACGGGAACCGGTACTTTCATTGGTGGTGACGAAGTGGAATAATAGATATCTGTCACTAGTCTCCTTCGAGTACATAAGTCTAAGGTCTGTAACTGCTTCCTTTCAAATGTATTGTAAAATCCAAACTCAATCGACATTTATTCTGTTGTATCACTGCCTGACAAGTCTATTTTCTTGCAGAGTAGCAGATTTTCATCTTGAAATTGATCAGTATGTGATCTTGAGTTTGTTTGATTTCATTAAAACTTTATCGTCAAGGTTGCAGAGCAGAGCGTTACAGCACTCTAATTCAACGGACCATCCTCTTTTTGATGGTGCTTTTACTATGAACATCTCTAACTCCATAGATCAGGCACCAAAGAAATCAAATGTAAATGAATGCTACTCAGTTAAGATTCCTGTGTTAAATGGAAGCAGTGATAGCACCTCTCTGCTACCTATAGTAGTTCCAATTGGAGCCCCATGGCAACAGATTCACCTTCTTGCCAAAAGGCAGAAGAAGATTTATGTTGAGTTGTTTGATGTGGCTCCGCTGAAGTTGACTTTAAGGTAATTGAAATTCATATTGTGTTTTCATGTGACTTTACTGTATGTTTATAACGTTGAACTTCTTCTATAGTTTCTCCAGCAGTCCCTGGTTGCTTCGAAATGGAATGCTTACATCTGGAGAATCTCTTATACATGTAAGGATATATGATGGATGCTGGAACATATGATGATTTCATAAATGTTTTAACTCTTTTTTAATTCTAACAGTCAGCTTGAGAAACCATCATAGAACAATACTGTTTTATAGTTTCGCTCAGCAACTTCATTTATATATGTGCTTCTCAAGTCATATGACACTGACTTCTGCAGAGGGGTCTTATGGCACTTGCTGATATCGAAGGAGCACAAATTCACCTTAAACAAGTAATCCTTTCCCATCAGCTTGCTAGCTGGGAATCTGTTCAAGAGATACTTATCGAGCATTACACACAACAATTTCTTCATGAGATGTACAAGGTAAATGTCTACGCACCTTGACTATCTTCCCGTAGTTAACCACTAAAAAACTCTGGTCCTCCTTCAGTAGATGGGGAGATGGAGAATGAATTTATCTCCAAATAATCAGAGGCTAGAACATCCCAGTTCTGACTTCTGTATCAAAATCTACCAGAACTTCAGATCCCGATACAATGTTGAGGAGCTGAATGTAGGCTTTGCTTGCACTATATATCTGATCATGCATCAATGTGAGCTTCAAAGAAATTACTACAAGCTTCAAGAAGTCTCATTATATTCAGTTTGTAGTTTTATGTGAAGGGAGTGGAAAGAGAGGTAATTCCAATATTAGTCAAAGTTGCTCAGTAGAGATTCTAAATATTGCTGCCCATTTTCAACTGGTTTTCTGGTTTGAGGTGGAAAAGTTGCTGACGCTCTCTGTCTTTGCTGGCATGCCAGAGATTTTCCGGTCTGCTTTAGGATTCCGTTAGCTGTGTGGAATGGAGGGAAAAGAGAAAGGGCGAAGGGCTTATCTTATGTATCAAATGTAAAACATTTTGAATTGGGTAGATCAAACGAAACTTGGAATGTTGTGGATAGACTGATCGATTAGCGATCCAACTTTAAAATAACTGATTTCAAGGTACCACCTAGATTGCATACTCTGTGTGCTGATTATCTTTTTGCACAGTTGTGTACAGAACTCTTATGATGTTTTAGTCAAGAAAATTGTACCAGTACCTCATTGTTGGTCCCCATTTTTTCATCTTCATCGTTGTAACACCCAATGATGGCGTCTGGCTTTTAGCAAATTTCTCACTATATTTCGGCATCCCAGACCCTCAGATCATAGTAATTTTATTACAATCAAGTATCCAAAATGCCTTTGGCTATAGCTCTAAAAAGCTCAACAGTAATAAGTTTTTGTGAATATGCTTCTGAGCTTCAATCCATTTCTCTGCTTAATATAGTATTCGCTTTGTCCCATTTTATGTGGCACACTTTCCTTTTAAGTCTATCCCAAAACAGAATTACATATTTCTTTATTTGGAAGCATTTTAACTTTAAACTTTCAGGATGATGTATACCTCACGAACGTCTATGGTTTGTTATAGACCATAAGTTCAAAAATCCTACTTTCTTTCTTATACTCCGTGCCCAATCAAACACCATCACCTAAAATGGGACCGATGGAGGATGAAATTGTACTTGCTCTTAGACCAGGAAACAATCCGATGCTGCTTATTTAAAAAACAAAGTATTGTAGTAATGTCATACTTTTTGTTATGGTTCATGAAATAACCTTCCCTGTTATATGTTTCTTGTTGTTGATCTCATGGAAGTGTCCATTTGCTTATACTGGTGAATGATTTGAAGAGCCAAACAATGAATTATTAGCAAATCTGATAGTTATTCATTTGTAAACTGAATGACTTGTTTCTTGCAATAGTGAGTTATTCCTTGTATCGTCCTGGGAAATCTCAGCGCTTGATGATCTAGTTTTTGGGGTTGAGTTAGGTCCAAGATCCACTTCTTCTCATGGCATTAGAGTCAGACCCATGCCAATTCTTGGTTTACCTGATGTTGGGGCCCCATATTATGTTGTCCACGCTGGGGCTTGTGAGGGAGTGTTAATTTGTCCCACATCGGTTGTGGGAACTGGACTTGGTCTTCTTATATGGTCCTGGACAATCCTCACCCTCATTAGCAAGTTTTTGGGGTTGAATTAGGTCCAAAGTACATTTCTTCATAGTCTTCTTAGTGGTCATGGGCATTGAAATAGTGTTGTTCGCTACAGGTATTTGGTTCAGCAGGAGTTATTGGTAATCCTATGGGGTTTGCGAGGAGCATGGGTCTTGGCCTTAAAGATTTCTTGTCTGCTCCTGTTCAAAGTGTTTTCCAGGTACTTTCTGCATTACCTGATCTTTTATCCTTCCCACTAGATATAAAGCTTAGTTCTTTCTGCAGAGCCTTCCCACTTGATATAAAGCCCAGTTCTTTCTGCAGACTCGTGCAGGATTTATTAAAGGCATGGCAGAAGGGACCTCTAGTCTTTTGAGTAACACCGTGTATGCCTTAAGTGATGCTGCCACCCAATTCAGCAAAGCTGCACACAAGGTAAGTACTTCTGTATCAAACACCATTTCATATTCTATATATTATCTGACCACATGTTCATTCATTTGATCTTGTAGGGTATTGTGGCATTTACTTTTGATGACCAGGCTGTCAGAAGTATGGAAAGGCAGCAAAAGGGAATATCCTCCCATAGCGAAGGGGTGATAAATGAATTTTTAGAGGTATGTTATTTTCGTTTCTTAGCTCCCATGGGCATAGGAGCCTGTTTCACTTCCTCTTTTGACTCCCTTTGACTCTTCATGGCTTTAGAATAGCTTCTTCGAGTCTCGTTATTTCTCATGTGACAATTTTGATTTGCAGGGTCTGACAGGTCTATTACAATCACCTATTAAAGGGGCAGAGAGACATGGCCTTCCAGGAGTCCTTTCAGGTATCAAGTTTATCCATGCTATTTTTGTGGTCTCTATTGCAGCGAAGTTGAACCTCTGGGGAAGTGAATTCTGTCTACTAATTTAGACTATTGTAGCTTCAAGCCTTCAAAACATACTTCTTCTTGCAGGCATAGCTCTTGGAGTGACGGGACTTGTGGCAAGACCAGCAGCCAGTATCCTTGATATCACCGGCAAAACTGCACAAAGCATCAGAAATCGGAGCAAACTCCATAATCGGGGATCTCATCGCTTTAGGGTCCGATTTCCAAGGCATTTAACTAGAGAACTTCCTTTGCGGCCTTACTCTTGGGAAGAAGCAATTGGAGTATCTATTCTTAGAGAGGCTGACGACCATATTATGCTCAAAGACGAAATGTTGGTAATTTGTAAAGCTCTAAGGCATGATGGGAAGTTTGTTGTCCTCACTGAGCGGCTTATATTAATTGTCTCCTGTTCCAGTATAGTAAATTATGGGATGCCCGAGTTTCAAGGAGTGCCTGCTAACCCAGAGTGGTTGGTAGAAACTGAAATTGGGATAGATAGTGTAATCCATGCTGATAACGACGATGATGAAGTACATATTGTGGGAAGTAGCTCAGATGCATTGCTGAGGCAGAATCACATTTCGCACAAAAGAAGCTGGGCAACTAAGGGAAAGAGATGGAACAACAATCCTCGAACTTCGCTTCCGCTTTTCCAGACCAATTTGGTTTTCGCATCAAATGACCAAGCAGAAGACTTTTTGGCGGTACTTCTATCTACGATTGACAAGGCTAAAGAGCGAGGTCGGAGCTCTGTTCATCTGCTTCATCAAAATAATATCAGGAAAATATAGAACGATGCAAAGGATCCAAGTATTGTGCTATATGTACACTGTACATTATGTACATAATCTGCTCTGTCCATTTTCTGTAAAATTTTGTTCATGACTGTTCAATTAGTCTAAGATTTCCATTCCTTAAAGGAACACCCATTCACAAAATTCTACTAACTCTATTGTCTTTTTGATACAGAGTTCTTTCATTTCTATATTTTGAGATTTCAAACCCAAACACCCGCAAGTAACAAAACAACCACGATCATTCAATTTATTAGATATTTGTTCGAATCTGTTATTTGTCGTTAGTATAATAATATATCATGACAGCATGAAGCAACATTAAATGATGTTGGCAGTTGGTATGCAGAAAATATTGTCACTATGAAATTTCTTGCTAGTTCAATGTAGTTTTATCGGCTGAGCACCGTCCGCATTAGTTGAGCTGCGATTGAAGTGATGGTTGTGTGAATGCGGAGCAGTGTATCTGGCCAACGGTTGGCAAATTTCAATGGGGTTGGGAAAGTGAGGGTTGGAGGCACCATTGGCAGATCATGTCACATGATTGGCAAACCCTGGCAGCTATTTATTGGCAATTCGAAGAGAGTTACTTTTTGTTGAAATTTGGGGTTGAGTTCTAGAGAGAAAGAAGGGCTTTCCACCATTTAATACACCCCAAAGTAAGCATTTAACTACAAAGTCAAAAGCTAGGGTTCTTGACCCAAATAGATAATATTTCAAACCCTCATCCAAATACAAGTATAAGGTTGATGCAATTGAAGTTCAGCCCTACTTTCGGAGCTAGTACCTCAGGCTTTAGAGAGTGTTCCTAGCCGTTAGAGTTAGTTAGTAGCGGGTTTTTAAGAGTTATGAGAGTGGACAGTTTAGTCCCTCTATAGTTTTTATATTAAGTTTTCTTAGTTGTAATTAGACCCATAGGATTATCACAATCAAACACTTTAGATCCCTGTCAGAATCAGTTACAAGGTTTGTCCTCTAGTGTGTAGGTGTTCCTTATATGTAGTGGCATTGCCATTTTCAGAGAGGATCTTGAAAAATCAGAATTTTCCTTTTGCCTTAGCTAATTTTCTTCTTTTTGTTTTTCTTTTACTGTTAATTGCTGCTGCCATCAGTGGTATCAGAGCAGCTCCTTGGCTCTGTGGAAACCATGGCAAGAGAGTCGACTGAGCTCAGAGAAATGATACATAAAATGGCGGCGGATATATCGAGCTTCACAGCTCGCCAAGACCAACTTGAAGCCTTCCAAATGCAGTCTTGCAAGAATCAGGAGGAGGCTGTGGGGGAACTAAGAGAGGTGCTCAATGAGATCGTGCACCATGGAAGAAGACCGGAAAGAGGGAAGGAGCCAGAATCGAGGGTTGGTGAGCTTTACTCTCCTAGTGATTTTCCTCTTAGTTTGGGTGAAATGGCAGCACTTACTCCTGTGGGAAGTAATGGTTCGTCTATGCCAAACACTTTAATGGTGGGGGGGAGTCAAACTTCAAATGTGGTAACACCTGCTCAAAACCTTGCTGTGGGGGTAAATTGGACTGCCCCTGGACCTAGCAACCAAGCCACCATGAACCCTAACCTACAGAATCCCAATTTACCAGTAAGATCTCCATTTGTTATGCATTCAACACAGGGACTTTCAGGCCCTCATTTACCTCAACCTAGGCCTTTTCCTGGCCAACCCCAGCTCCCCATTAAACCAAGCAAGACTTCCTATGCTCAGCCTCATCACTATGTCCAAACATCTAATCGAGCTCCATACCCCTATAACTCTTATAACCAACCATCACCATACCCTCCAGCATACCAAGTCCCCACCTTCCATGTGAACCCACCTATATACCACCAAATCCCTTATGAACCACCCCCAGTCCTTCACCAAAACACACAGAGAAACACATCTTGGCAAGGTGCAGTCCCTCAACCAAACCCTGCTATACCAACCCTTCCTTTTACCAAGTATGCCAAGGTAGAATTCCCGAGATTTAATGGTGAGGATCTAAGGACATGGTTGTATAAGGTGGAGCAGTTCTTTTCTGAAGAAGATGTCTCCATACAGCAAAAGCTGAAACTGGTGTCTATGCACGTAGAGGGTGATGCCTTACAGTGGCATTTTGGATACATGAGGAGTAGAGGGCAGATGCCCCTTCCCACCTGGGATGAGTACATATGGGCACTATGTGATAGCTTTGGGGCAGAATACACTGACCCCATGACTGAGATAATGAATGTGAAGCATACTGGCACTGTGAAGGAGTATCAGCAAGCCTTCAACAATGTGATGAACAGGCTGGATATAGAAACAGGACATGCAATTAGCATATTCATTAACAATCTAAAACTAGAACTTAGCAATGATGTTAGAGTTAGAAACCCCAGCACCTTACCCCAGGCTTACTACTTAGCCAGGTTGCAGGAAGCTAGCTTTGCAGCCCAGAGCAGAGCGATCCGGAGTTTAAATTCAGCCTCTTCTTTGAGTAGAGGACCTAGTGGAAACAGTCCTAGCCCTTGGCAAAAAGATAACTCAGCAGGGATCAAGAGGCATCCTGTTGCTAAGATAGATAATAGCAGAAGAAGGAGATTGACTCCTGCAGAGATGGATGAGAAAAAGGGCAAGGAGTCTATGCTTCTTTTGTGATGAGAAGTTTACTCCTGGCCACAAGTGTAAGGCTAAGAGACATATCTACTCCTTGGAACTAGGACCCATAGAAGAATTGGAAGAAATAGGAGAGGAAGAGGAGGAATCCTTAGAGCCTACAGAAGAACAAGAAGGGAAGGAACAGGAGACCACAGGAAACTGTGCCATATCCCTACAAGCACTCAATGGCACCCCAGGATTCCAAACACTTAGGCTCAGAGGTTTCATTAAGCAGAAGCCCTTAGAAATTTTTATTGATTGTGGTTCCACTCATAACTTTATTGATGAGGACATGGTGGAAAGATTGGGGTGCAAGGTTAGTAAGATCAAGCCACAGTTAGTGCAGGTGGCTAATGGAAGAGAAGTTCCTATAGAAAAGATATGCAAGGGATTTAAGTGGCTCATGCAGGGTACAATGTTCCAAGGGGATTTCTTAGTGTTCCCTGTTGGTAGCAGTGACATTGTGCTAGGAATTCAGTGGCTATATCCCTTAGAGGATATTAAATTCAATTTCAAAAAGCTAATCATGGAGTTTGAGCATGAGGGCAAACTATTGACATTACAAGGCATCCAACCTGATTTCAAGGCTGTCCAATCTAAGGTTTTGGAGAAGGTGGAGAAAGGCAATCCAAGACTGTTTATGGTCAAGGTAAGAACTGCTAAAGAAGGGCAACATGAATCACAAGGGGTGGAAGTACCAGAAGAAATCAATAAGCTCCTTATGCAATATGATAAGGTGTTTGGGGAACCTACTCAGTTACCTCCATCCAGGGGTGTGTTTGATCATCACATCCCTCTCTTGGAGGGCACCTCTCCAACCAATGCTAGACCATATAGGTACTCACCAGTTCAGAAAGATGTTATAGAAAAATTGATACAGGAAATGCTAGTGCAAGGGATCATTCAGCTTAGTTCCAGCCCTTATGCCTCACCTGTGGTACTGGTAGGGAAAAAAGATGGGACTTGGAGAATGTGTGTGGACTACAGGGCCTTGAACAGGGTAACTGTCAAGGACAAATTTCCCGTTCCCATAATTGAGGAGTTGCTGGATGAATTGGGAGGTTCTCAAGTTTATTCCAAGGTGGATTTAAGAGCAGGGTACCACCAAATTAGAATGGCACCTGCAGATGTCCCCAAGACTGCATTCAGAACCCACTCAGGGCACTATGAATACTTGGTTATGCCCTTTGGACTAACCAATGCACCTTCCAGTTTTTAAAGTTTGATGAATCAAATCTTCCAGGCCCACTTAAGAAAGTTCATTTTGGTGTTTTTTTATGACATTCTAATCTATAGAAAGAGCTTGGAAGATCATGTCCAACACCTTAAAATTTCTTTTGACCTCTTGGTAGAACATCAGTTGTTGGCAAAAAGGAGCAAGTGTGTGTTTGGGGCAGAAAGAGAGGAGTACTTGGGGCATTACATATCTTCTAATGGAGTCTCAACAGATCCTAAGAAGATAGAAGCAGTGGAAGCATGGCCAGAACCAAAGACAGTCACTCAACTGAGGGGATTCTTAGGGCTTGCTGGGTACTATAGGAGGTTTATCCAAGGGTATGGGGTCATCAGTAAACCCCTCACATCACTTCTCAAGAAGGATAGTTTTTGTTGGAACAAAAAGGCTGAGGAAGCTTTTAACAAGCTTAAGGAGGCCCTGACTACTGCCTTAGTACTAGCCCTACCCAATTTTTCCTTGACTTTTGTGGTGGAGACTGATGCTTGCAATATAGAAATTGGAGCTGTCTTAATGAAACAAGGGCAACCAATTGCCTACCTTAGAAAGGGGTTATCAATTCAGCACCAAGCTCTATCAGTCTATGATAAAGAACTGCTTGCTCTAGTCATGGCAGTCAATAAATGGTCTCAATACTTGACTGTGAAACCATTTATTGTCAAAACTGACCAGAAGGCCCTAAAGTTCCTTTTAGAGCAGAAAGTACACACTGGCAGCCAGTTGAAATGGATAACAAAGTTGATGCAGTATGATTTTAAGATTGAATATAAAAAGGGAAAGGAGAATAAGGTTGCAGATGCACTTTCTAGACTTCCTTTGGTAGAGCTATTTGCTATGACTTTATCCACTGTGAGGTCTAATTTGCTGGAGGATATTATGAAAAGTTGGGATCTAGATGAAGAGTTGAAGACAACTATTCAGGCCCTTAAGAAACAGGAACCCAATGAAGCAGGGTACACCTTCATACATCAATAGTTGAGGAAGAATGGCAAGTTAGTGGTAGGTCCTGACTTAGCATTGAGGAGAGAAATCCTGCAGCTATGGCATAATTCTATCCTTGGGTGTCACTCAGGTGTAGATAAGACATATAGAAGGGTTTCTTACTTGTTCTACTGGAAGGGAATGAAGGAAGAAGTCCAGGAATTGGTGAAGGACTGTGATGTCTGTCAGAGGCACAAGTATGATAATGCTCCATATCCAGGATTGTTACAACCCCTTAAAATACCTGAATCAGCCTGGAGCAGCATAAGTATGGACTTCATTGAAGGGCTATTCATTGAACGGCTGCCAAAATCCCAAGGAAAGTTAGTCATATGGGTGGTGGCTGATAGGTTCACCAAGTATGCTCATTTCATAGGGTTATCCCATCCCTACTCTGCTAATGAGCTAGCTAAGGTGTTCGTGGATTATATCTACAAGCTACGTGGGTTACCAGAGGACATTATCAGTGATAGGGATCCCATCTTCACAAGTAAGTTATGGCAGGAACTATTTGGTATATTGGGGGTAAGCCTCAACACCTCTACTGCTTATCATCCGCAGACAAATGGTTAGACTGAGGTAGTTAATCATTGTGTAGAAACCTACCTGAGATGTTTTTGCTCAGAATCACAAAAAAACTGGATGCACTACCTAGGGGCAGCTGAGTGGTGGTACAACACCACCTTCCACTCATCCATACAATGTACACCCTATGAGGCTTTATATGGCCAACCTCCTCCACTACATTTACCTTATGTTGTAGGAGACTCTCATATAGAAGAAGTGGACAGGAGCTTACTTACCAGGGAGTTCAAGGTGCAGCTATTGAGGTACCATCTCAGAAGGGCTCAACAAAGGATGGAGAATCAAGCTAACAAGCACAGATCTGACAGGCAGTTTGAAGAGGGTGATTGGGTGTATGTAAAAATCCAGTCATACCGGCAGGTCACCATGTTAGGAGGACAGTTCTCGAAGCTATCTGCTAAATACTATGGACCTTATCAGGTGCGGTAAAGGGTAGAGAAGGTAGCATACAGACTTTCTCTTCCATCTCAATTGCTGCTGCATCCCACCTTCCATGTTTCTCAACTCAAGAAGTGTCACAAGCTACCAGAAACAATCTCTCACCCACCTGTAGTTGAGATCTCAAGCCCATATTCTCCTCAACCCCAACAGATTTTGGAGAGGCGCATGATTCAAAAGGGGAATAAGGCAGTGGCTCAGGTTTTAGTGCAATGGGACCAGCTACCACCGGATCAAGCTACTTGGGAAGATTATTCAGCATTAAAGATTCGATTTCCAGCATTCCTTCCTTGAGGACAAGGAAGTTTTTAAGGGGGAAGAATTGATGCAATTGAAGTTCAGCCCTGCTTTCGGGGCTAGTACCTCAGGCTTTAGAGGGTGTTCCTAGCCATTAGAGTTAGTTAGTAGCGGGTTTTTAAGAGTTATGAGAGTGGACAGTTTAGTCCCTCTATAGTTTTTATATTAAGTTTTCTTATTTGTAATTACACCCATAGGATTATCACAATCAAACACTTTAGATCTCTGTCAGATTCAGTTATAAGGTTTGTCCTCTAGTGTGTAGGTGTTCCCTATATGTAGTGGCATTGCCATTTTCAGAGAGGATCTTGAAAAATTAGAATTTTCCTTTTGCCTTAGCTAATTTTCTTCTTCTTTTTGTTTTTCTTTTACTGTCAATTGCTGCCGCCATCAAAGGTTGATATTTGAATGGGAAACATCACTAGTTCATGAATGAGTCTCAAGAACTAGGGTTTTTATGAACAATAAATGGGTAGAGACGAAGATGTTAATTTCTACTACCTAATTTATTGTTTTGATTAGATCTTGCGAGATTGGTTTGGATAAGAGAAACTAAAGCTGCTTTGGGGAACTCGAAGCAACCCCCTCTCATAGAATCATTTTCTCCTATAATACCATGTCTTAAAAACGAAATAATTGCAATAAAATACAAATAACTTCACATCATAATAAATATTGGTCCATATTTTTAAGTTTTACCCGACCTAGCCCAAATTGTATATATTTTAAAAGCACCAGCAAATTCAGTATATGTGTTCTTACAATCATTGCTTCTAAAAGCTATGGAGTTAAATCTATGTTCTAACAACCATTGCTTTCGCTCTCTCTTCTTCTCACATCTTCTACATATGCTTCAATGGGCCGTCAGCCATTACTGCTTTTCTCCCTGTGTCACCTGGTTGCAATGTAAGAAAATTGAAGAGTAGAAGTCCACCATTGAAGACCATTCAAAGCTTTGCTTTCGAAAATAAAATTTTTTTAGTTTGTTAGTTGTTTGGATTGGATGTTGTTCCAATTGATTGAAAATATCAAAAGGAGTTCAAAATTTAAATTTGAAGTGATTTGGAGTAGATTTGAGCAAGATTTGAGTTAGATTTCAGAAAAGTCGCAAGGAAGAAGACTAAGTCAGTTTTTTGTATAATCTTGTATAATAGAGTATATGAGTGTATAAACATATCCTATACACTATTATACACTTTTATACACCTTTATACAAACATCTGTAGACGAACTTGTTCAACAATTTTCAGTTGCAAGAAATTCTTGTTTAAAACCAGTCTGAATCTCCATTAAGTGACTTCAAATTTTATTTACAACCTCTTATACTATTTTTAACAAGTCTAAATAACACCCACTCTAAATTTTCACAAAATTATATTCGGAATTTAAATTCACATATTTAAGCTTGTTAAAAATCTAATTTTCATTACTCAAATGGATTTGGTTTGTTGAACTAATATTTGAGTCACAATTATTGATTCAAAAATTAACTTAAAAGCTTGAGCAACCTTTTTTAAAAATTAATTAGTAATTTCGAGAACCTATTGGAGTTGAATGTTGAGTATTAGCCTATTATTTTTGGGCTATTGGTTCTAAATTAAAATATGTGCTATAAAATTGAAAAGTATGGGGCCCAGTTGTTCTTACGTGAAATTTCCCTCTTTAAAAATATGTCTTCATGACTAAGGGTGTGTTTGGCAGGAGAAAAATATTTTTCGGAAAATATTTTCTAATTTTTTAATGTTTTGTTGGCTTATTTTTGGAAAATATTTCTCTCATGACTCATTTTCCTCCAATTGGAGGAAAATATTTTCCCTACCAAAAGAAGGAAAACAGTTTCCAAAACTCTTTTTCAACCTTCCCCACTTTATTCCCCATCCTCACCAACCCGCCCCTACCTAAGCCACCCCACCCATACCCTACCCTACCCCCTACCTCAACCCTCGCTCCCTACCCCCACCCTAAATAAAAATGTTATGAATAGTACTTTCTTTTCATGTTATAGATAGATTTTTTCTTCATTTAAACAAATAAGTATTTTTTTTTTCATGATATAAAAAAGTATTTTTTTTCATTTAACGAAAAAAAAAGTACTTTCTTTTCATGATGTAGAAAAAGTATTTTCTTTCATTTCAACAAAAAAAGTATTTTTTTTCAACATGTAGAATTTTTTTTTTCATTTCAACAAATGAGTATTTTCTTTTATTTTAATAAAATGATTACTTTATTTTCATGTTGTAGAAAGAGTGCTTTCTTTTTCAACCAAAAAAGAGTATTTTCTTTATATTGTGTGAGTTTTTAGAAGAATAATTAAATTGTTGAAGAGAACAGAGTCCTGAAAATATTGGGTATATTGGGGGGGGGGGGCAACGAAATATGGGGACTTGGGTAAAGGGGGTGAGGAGAGTAACATAAAAAATATTTTCTACTCTCTAACCAAACATTAGAAAATAGTTTCCGAGACTTTTTCACTCACCAACCAAACAAGAGAAAATAAGTGGTAAAATCACTCATGTTTCATAAAAATATTTTTTAGGAAAATATTTAACATGAAAAATATTTTCCTTCATACCAAACACAACCTAAGTAGTTACTAAATTGCTATGTTCTCTTTCAAAATATTAGGTTTCACTCCAAAAAAATCATTTTATATGTACTCTGAAGTGGGTTTCAGAATTAACCCAATGCCCTAAGTGTTAGCCCCTTGACAATGATCCTCGGCAGGTGTGGGTTGTGACAAGTATTTTCATGATGGACTTGTTGCACAACCTGAAAATTGGGGCAACATCATGAAGGGCAGCTCGGCGTGACGGACTATGCAGGGCATGACAAAGGCACCTTGGACGGAAGCAAGGGGCATATTACTTAGACGTGCGGGTTGGCAAATCAATGGCAAGGCAAAGCTATGTCGAGCAGGGGCAAAGACATGGCAAAATAAGGCAAGGAAATGCGGGACAAGCAATGGTAATTGATGCGGGCAGATTTGATCAAGTCGGGGGCGGCTTGGCAAAAACGGACAGCAGTGACAATGAACGTGTGCGGCAAAGTCGGCGGGCGGCAAGCTGTGGCAGCGGCATTGGCGCGGAGCAGTGTCGAAGGCAAGGCTGGGCGCAATGCCAGCCTTGGCACAAAGAGATGGGCGAAATTAGCACATGCTGTGCACAAGCAGCTTTGAAAAAAACATGTGCCAAGCACATGGGGAGCAGTTGGCGGTTATAACCTCTCCCCAAAACATACTGATCATGGCCTAAAAGTGTGCCCACGTTTTTGTACATGTCCCTACATGTTTGCCTATCAGTTGGGGCTTGTCAACTGATTGTAGACTATTTATATGTGCCTATGTTAGCCTAAAAATGGGCAGAACTTAGTCTAAGGCAATTGTATAAGCCAAATTTCGTCTAAGTCATTTCCTAAGGGTAGGAAGTTCATTTTGGGGCGGGGAATTAGGGAATTCTTTGTCTTGGCCATAGGGTTGGCTTTTGTGTTCTCGTATTCACGTTATTAATGCAAGTTGGGAAGAAATTCCTGTAATCTCGTATGCCTTTACTTACTATTATTGCTGGTTATTTTTCATTCTAAGTTCAAAACGCCCTAAAATAAAACTAAGTGTTGGAAAGGCTGAGTCAAGGTTGGGCTTGACTGCCGCACGGAGGTGAACCTCGACCAAAAGATCGAGTGGCTAAAATCAGCTCCGTGACAATTGGTATCAGAGCGTGGCTGGATCGGGGCGACAACACAACATTCAGTGGTTGAATTTTGTGAAGAATTGCTGGTGGCAACGCAGAACTGAAGGAAAAGGTTGCTGCATTAGAGGCACTTGTCGAAACTACTGATGGGGATCAATTTTTGACTATTATGACTCGTCTTTCTTATCTTGAGGGCGAGTTAAACAGGATGAGCCAGGAGTGCACAGATCTAAAAACGGAAAACGGGTTGCTGCGTAGGGCTGTTGGCAATGATGAAGCACAACGTGGGGCAGATCGTACCAAAGTCAAAATTCCGGAGCCTAAAGAGTTTAATGGCGCAAGGAGTGCCAAGAAACTCGAAAATTTCCTGTAGGATATGGAGCAGTACTTTCATGTTGCCAAGGTGCTAGATGAAGACAAGGTCACCATTACGACTATGTATCTGGTGGACGATGCAAAGCTTTGGTGGCGGACTCGCGTGGCAGATGATGTAAGTGCTGGTAGGCCGAAAATTGACTCTTGGGAAGGGATGAAGAAAGAGTTGAAGGATCAATTCTTTCCTAGCAATGCGGGCTGGATTGCTAGAGATCGTTTGAAGAAGTTGAAACAAACTGGAACGGTCAGAGAATATGTCAAAGATTTCAGTTCTTTGATGTTGGATATTAGCAACATGTCCGAGGAAGACAAGTTGCATAATTTCCTTTACGGGTTGCAGTCCTGGGCGCAAATGGAACTACGAAGGCAGAATGTGAAAGACCTTCCTAGTGCCATTGTGGATGCGGATGCATTGGGTGATTTCCGGTTGAGGCAAGATGGTTCTGATTTCTCTACTACTTCAAAGTCCAAAAATGGGAACAAGGACAAGTCAAAAGAGTGGAGGAAAGCTGGAAACGACAAGGGGAATGCTGTTGAGGGCAATGGCAATGAGAAGGGAAAGCAATGTGCTGGACCTTCGATAAACAAGGGGCAAAGCAGCAGGTTTGATGGCTGTTTTATTTGCAAGGGACCACACATGGCGAGGGACTGTCCAAGAATTGAAAAGCTTTCAGCGTTGTTTGCTGAAGAAAAATGTGAAGATGAGCAAAACGAAGAAGAACACGAGCAAACAACAGCATATTTGGGACCTATGGTGGTGCTGAAAAATGCGGAAGCTACTTCGTCGAGGACGACGAATTCTTCTGGTGGGGGTGGTTTGTTAGCCCCTTGACAATGATCCTCGGCAGGTGTGGGTTGTGACAAGTATTTTCATGATGGACTTGTTGCACAACCTGAAAATTGGGGCAACATCATGACGGGCAGCTCGGCGTGACGGACTATGCGGGGCATGACAAAGGCACCTTGGACGGAAGCAAGGCGCATATTACTTAGACGTGCGGGTTGGCAAATCAATGGCAAGGCAAAGCTATGTCGAGCAGGGGCAAAGACATGGCAAAATAAGGCAAGGCAATGCGGGACAAGCAATGGTAATTGATGCGGGCAGATTTGATCAAGTCGGGGGCGGCTTGGCAAAAACGGACAGCAGTGACAATGAACGTGTGCGGCAAAGTCGGCGGGCGGCAAGCTGTGGCAGCGGCATTGGCGCGGAGCAGTGTCGAAGGCAAGGCTGGGCGCAATGCCAGCCTTGGCACAAAGAGATGGGCGAAATTAGCACATGCTGTGCACAAGCAGCTTTGAAAAAAACATGTGCCAAGCACATGGGGAGCAGTTGGCGGTTATAACCTCTCCCCAAAACATGCTGATCATGGCCTAAAAGTATGCCCACATTTTTGTACATGTCCCTACATGTTTGCCCATTAGTTGGGGTTTGTCAACTGATTGTAGCCTATTTATATGTGCCTATGTTAGCCTAAAAACGGGCAGAACTTAGTCTAAGGCAATTGTATAAGCCAAATTTCGTCTAAGTCATTTCTTAAGGGTAGGAAGTTCATTTTGGGGCAGGGAATTGGGGAATTCTTTGTCTTGGCCATAGGGTTGGCTTTTGTGTTCTTGTATTCACGTTATTAATGCAAGTTGGGTAGAAATTCCTGTAATCTCGTGTGCCTTTACTTACTATTATTGCTGCTTATTTTTTATTCTAAGTTCAAAACGCCCTAAAATAAAACTAAGTGTTGGAAAGGCTGAGTCAAGGTTGGGCTTGACTGCCGCACGGAGGTGAACCTCGACCAAAAATTCGAGTGGCTAAAATCAGCTCCGTGACACTAAGTATGATGGAAATCACGTGGGGTGGCCAGTTTTTAAGATGCTATTTAGTATTTGGCCACAAATTTCAATGCTAAGCATATATAGACACTACTTTGTTATAATTAATATGAATATGCATTTTTACCCTTTCTTCGGCTCTTTTGTTTTCAACTCTTTTTCATTATCAAAATCTCAAAACTCTCGCTTCTCTCCAGCACTTAAGCTTTCGTTTATTTAGATATTCAAAATTAATTGGGTGTTCAAAATATTTGTTGGGATACACCTTTGTGAGTTGATTCTACAGATTTGACCATTTGTGATCTAATTTGCTAGGGTTTTGTCGAAAATTTGCGAAGCCGATTCTGAAGAAGACGACCGCCTGGGCTTTGTTGATTCCGTGAAAATTAAATCAAATTAGCTGTTGGGATGTGTTTGTACTGCTATTGGGAGCTTGTATTCCTTTCTTGATTTTGTTTTGTGGATAGGGCTTTTCAAAATCGAACCGTAATCGCTCATTAAACCGCAAAAATAGCTTATTGGCTTATTGATATCGGATATTGGGTAATGGTTGGTGAATGAATTAAAATTTTATAATCAACGACTTTACGGTTTGGGTGAGCGAATTACTCAATTTTCTTATCAGATAAACCGTAAACCCGTTAAAAGTTTTTATATTTATACTTTTACCGCTATGTATATAAAGTAATATTTATTGGTTAGTCCAATGTATATGAAACCCGTCATGATCTAGTAACAAATGTATGTAGGATTGAACCAAAGTTAGTTGGGGCAGAGTAGTACTGCTAGTCTGCTACTTCTATATATACAAGTATATGATTTAAGCTAAAGCTCATCGATAATTCTGTTGTCCAAATACTACACCCACTCTAGCTTTGAATGAATTTGATTTGCAAAGACAAAGCAAAGTCAAGAAATTTAAGCCTACTCAGTTAGTTCAGTTTTAACATAGTACTTAAGAGAGTCCCATTCCAGATATACAAAAAGATCTATACACGTAAATAAGCATAACAATTTCGGAAAATTAGGTGGAAAACTAAATAAAAGTTTGCAAGTGGAGATTTAACTAGTCCTAGGGTGGACTAAGGAGAAGTTACTTAACAACTACAGTTCAAAGCAGTGTGCTTTTTATTGCCTAGAAATAGGTGGAGAAATATACTACTTATGTCTCAAAATTGCTCATGGAGAACTGCTTGTAACAAATACAGTTGCATAATCTTCATATAACCGAAGACAAGAATCAGCTCCATCCAAGCTTAAACAGAAATGAAACAATGGATAATCTAATGGTAGAAAAAACTTGCCACACTATAGTCAGGAGAGTTGATTTTTGTAGTCCTTTACAAATTTATTTTTAGTTTGTCTTTTTTACAAGAGATCTACATTTATTGGGTTCAATTTCTATTTTCTAGTCTTACTCCGTTAGTTCAGTTTTCAATACATAAGGCTTCATTTACTTCATCCAGAATCATTGCAAAGACAAAGCAGATATGATGCTTTGCTCCAAAAATTTTCTTAATGGATAATCCGATAAATTGTCGGATAATTGCTAATCCTATACTAATTCGCCCGATGTCTTATTGGTTGGTGTCAAGACCCAAACCGACGGGCCACGACAAGTGCCCGAATCCTACATGTCGAACACCCTTAAGCATGTGTTTAAGATATAAACATGAATAACATACGTAAGGCAAACCTATCCAAAAGACATATGTACATATACATGAAAAATATAGTGGGCGAGCTGGCAAGGCTATTATAGACAACTATATACCCAAAAATGGAACGACAAGGCTACATATTATCCGACTATACATAACTGTCTACGGACCTCTAATAGAAAATAAAATTATACAAGGACGGGATGGGTCACGTCATACCCATATATGTATACAACCATATCGTACCAAAATCAAAAGCAGCATCGGATCAAGTGGAGCACGCCAACTCTCGTTGATCAAGCATTCTAAGTAGGGGGACCGTCAGCTTGCCTACTTGCACCTGCGGGCATGAAACGCAGGCCCGGGGAAATAAGGCATCAGTACGAATAATGTACTGAGTATGTAAGGCATCAAAATCAGTACATAAGAGAAATAGATGAAACATGGAATAAAGAATACCGTCTCTAAGTCTAAATAACTTTGCAAATCCTGAAACAGTTATAATATCATGCACGTGCGTGTAAATGTCGTGTCATGAATAGGTATAGGTGTACATAACATCATCAAGCCTCTAACGGCATCCCATCATATCATTTCGGCCACTGTGGGTAAAATCATTAACATATGCCGACTGATCAGGGGTCGGTGCGTATATAACGGCGTAACCTTTTCCCATATCCCGTATACATATAAATACGCGTATATAACGCCATCTGATCATGGGTCAATGTATATGTATAAATGAATGAAATGCATGAAAATATGTTAATAATCTCAACAGTCCTTCCGGATAAACTTTATCAATTACGTACTATTCTGAGACCCATGAATAGAAGATATAATAATAATATTGTGTCATGCATATGTATAGGTGTACATAACATCATCAAGACTCTGAGGGCATCCCGTCATATCATCTCGGCCACTGTGGGCAAAATCATCAACATATGTTAACTGATCAGGTGGTGGTGCGTATATAACGTCGTAACCTTTTTCCATATCCCATACACATATATATACACATAAATACACGTATATAACGTCATCTGGTCATGTGTCAATGTACATGTATAAATGAATGAAATGCATTAAAATATGTTAATAATCTCAACATTCTTTTCGGATAAACTTATCAACTGCGTATGATTTTGAGACCCATGAACAGAAGATATAATAATATGTCACATGGAGAATCAAGAACATAGAGACCCCTAGTATTTCTATGAATTGAGTCATTTCTTTTAGTATCATTTGGATCATGCCAAAAAGAAGGAAGGGATAGCTTTAACGTACCTAGAGTAGGGAAAAATCTGTATGATATTCTTGAAAAAGGTTACACCGTACTCCTTTAGAACTGCAAAATTTTACGTTACTAAGGTTCTAATAATTCTTGTTGGAATCGTTTGATTACAAGAAGTTTTGTTGAAAACTTGTAGGAATTACTAACGTTCTGATATGAAGTATTCTATTCCAAATATGAAGTGTAGCTAAATTTCTGATATGAAGTGTTGTTCACGTTCTGATATGAAGTCATTGTATTCCAAATATGAATTGTTGTGTACTTAGCACATTACTTTTACAAGTCTTGTATTCAAAATATGAGAATGAAGTATCTTTTAATTATCAATTAGGTTGCCACCTAATCAAAAATGAGTAAGATTCATTTGTCTAAGAAGTGGCTTGCTTCCACGTGGGGGAGGGGAGGGGAAATTTTAATCTTTATCCAACTTATTAGTTAATTAGGTAATATTTTGTTACCCGATAATTAACCAATTACACACATAATTAAGAATTATATTAAATTACTTAAAATATTACTCATTGTTAATATACTTTATACATCATACTATCACGGTCATATGATACCTTGTATGGTACTAGTCCATAAATATCGGGTATTATAGCTCGGGCCGTATTTTATCCCAAATCGACAACCTTCAATGAAACTCATTTTCTTTAATTCACGTACCCTTTATCCTTCAAGGCACTTACTTATTGCTTGTTATAAATAGCATAAATATGTTGCATTCAAGATAATCTCATCCCCGAGTCTACGTCGATTAATTGAAGACGAAACTTTAACGTACGAAAATGCGAGATGTAACATCCTTCCCCCCTTAGAAACATTCGTCCTCAAATGTTTAACACCCCAGGATCTATATAACTTTGGGAGAGTCTCCTTTGTAACAATACTACTACCAACTCTTCCTGTAGAACTCAATAATTCAGCGCCACGTAGGACCACAATCATCAATAACTACAATGGCCTCACGCGACCATTGACAATAACTAATATAAGAATCCATATACGTACCTTAAGGTTGTGATGTCTCAGCCGGACCCTTCTCTGGAGGAGGAAATAAGTAAAGATATCTAGACTTTATTTCTTCCTCGGCCTTCCAAGTCATTTCTTTCACATTGTTGTTTTTCCAAAGTACTTTCACCGAAGCTACGTCTTTAGTTCTCAATCTCCGAACATGTCTGTATAACATAGAAATGGGAGTTTCTTCATATGATAGTTGCTCTGTAATCTCACGATTCTAGAAGGATATCCGATACATTTACGAAGCATAGACATATGAAAGACTGGATGTACTAACTCCAAGTCCTAAGGCAAGTCCAACTCATATGCTACCTAGCCTACCTTGCATATGATCCTATATGGTCCAATGTACCGAGGGCTAAGTTTTCCTTTCTTACCAAACCTCATAACACCCTTCATCGGTGATACCTTTAGGAATATCCAGTCGTCAGCCTGAAACTCCAAGTCTCGCCGTCGATTATCCGCATAAGACTTCTGACGGCTTTGAGATGCTAATAGCCTTTCCTGTATAAGCTTAATTTTCTCGATTTCTTGTTGTACCAATTCTGATCCTACTAACGTAGTGTCCCCAACATCGAACCACCTTATAGGCGACCTACACTTCCATTCGTAAAGAGCTTCGTATAGAGCCATCTGAATACTGGAATGGTAGATATTATTATATGCTAACTCAATAAGTGGTAGATGATCATCCTACATACCTTTAAAGTCTATTACACAAGCTCGTAACATATCCTCAAGTGTCTGAATAGTACGCTCAGTCTGTCTATCTGTCTGGCGATGAAATATTGTACTAAGACTTACCTAAGTCCCCAATCCTTTTTGGAATGACCTCCAGAAGTTAGCTGTAAATTGATATCCTCTATCCGAGATAATAGATACAAGGACACCAAGCAGTCGTACTATCTCCTTAATATAAAGCCTTGCATAATTCTCTGAGGAATATTTAGTTCTAATAAGCAGAAAATGGGTTGACTTTGTAAGCTTATCAATAGTCACCCATATTGAATCGAACTTACGCTGGGTACGAGGTAAGCCTATGATAAAATCCATATTGATTACTTCCCATTTCCAAGTCGGAATCTGTGACGACCCAAAGGGTCATCTCTTGCTTTCTCGGGCATTTCAAGCTTCTGAGGCCTTGAAAACCTCATTTATAGCTGCCTCGATTTACGTGCGCAGTCCGGGCGCGAAGCCGGAAAA
>MU778998.1:0-22425 GCA_026770625.1 Nicotiana glauca
GAAAATTTTGGCCAAAACACAAGTTATACCAAACGACTCCAAATTTACACCACTGCACCGCCTGAGCCTCCTCTAACTAATCCCCAGACCCATTTGTCTCGAATTTGCCTGATTTTGTCCGAATATTCATTCAAATATTCTGACCAAAGAACCCTAATTCAAATCTTTATGATTTCGGACCGTAAAATCCCTAATCATGTGTTTTCTTTTGAAAACACCCGATTAGGGATGTTACGCGTCAGGAATCTTTGGAAGATTCAAGTAGTAAATGGCTGGCCTGAGTTTGCTCAGTAAGTATTCTGTAGTCTTTTGATTTTATTTTTATTAGTGTAGTTTGATTTCTCTTTTTCTTCTTTTGTTCCATCTGTTCAATCAGTGAATTTTCTTCTCGTTTTTAGTTTTTGTTTTAGTTTGATGTATGTCATCTGCTAGTTAACCATAGTTTTAATTTCAAAATCGTCTTAATTGATTAGTTTGGATTCGATACAATTATGTCCGTTAATTGTTAGCTAGATGTTTAGGTTAATTTCAATTTCTGTTAGTTTTAAGTTGATGCTTAATTGTTCAATTGTTAGCATATTGGCTATATGTTAGTTTAATTTCATTGTTGATCCTGGTCTCCTGATCTTTAAGTCTGATTGATTTTGTGTGAATAAATGATTTGTTAGATCAATTAGTTAATTTTTGAATATTAAATAATCTGTTCTAGTTAGTTTGGAATTGGTTTAGGGGATTGGTTATAGCTGTTAAAATTTAGGTAGAATCAGTAATTTTTAGAAGTTTTGAAGGGTAGTTTGGGCATGAAAAAGGGTAGTTTCATTAAGAATGGTAAATTCAAAACCAAGGTAAGGGTAATCTAGGTATTGTATAGCCAAAAGAAAACCCTAGGGCTTTCTAGAATAGGACTTTAGTGTAGATTTTAATAAACTTATGGCAGTAACTTGAGAAACAAGTTAGAAATTGAAGGGACTAATAGGTGAAATCTGAAATTAAAAGGAGGGAAAATGTGTGAGTGCCATATAGAACATTCTACCCTATTTGTTGCCTATAAAAGGCAACCTCAATGCCTTCACTAACAAGTTACACACCCATGAAGATTCCAAAGTTTTGAGCCTCCAAATTTCCCTCCCAAAAGAATTCCTTTCTAATTTCAGATATGAATTTCAAATTCAAATCTTAGAAAAATACAAAAACAATAGAAATCCAGTAGAAAAGCCAAAAACATTACTGTTTTATTGATTCTCCTAATTCACTTTCCAACTCTAGTAGTTCAATTACTTCTCTTAGCTCAATTTCTGGAAATTCGAACTTCACAGAAAAATTTTGTTGATTTCAAGTAGATTCAAAGGTTTATTCAGCTAAATTTTGGTCAACACGTGTTGCTGATGTGGTATTAATGATTTGGAAGTGGTGATTGGATTTTAAAATTGTTCCTGTTGGTGGATTTATATGCTGTTGAATCTGCTGTTGCATTGCTGTAGCTGATATTCTTCTGTCTCACATATTTTCCTTTGCTTCCAGGTACACATTTGTATTTCCAAGTTTTTAAATGAAAGGAACGTGCTGCTCGGCCTTTTGATTATTGAATTCATTTAGTTTTGAATAGTAACTGATTTATAACTTCATTATAGGATGTATAAATAGGACTGTATGGACTGTGGACTGCTAAATAATGTGATTACTTCTTCTGACTGTATGAATGCTACCTTTAGTAGTGTTAGTTTGAATTAGTTTAAACTCCTGAGTTCAAGTTGCCATGTATGAATTTGAAATCAGATTTAAAAGTAGAGGTTTGGTCTGAAAATCAGAAATTAATTATGATCTCACTCGTGATGTAAATGGCAGAAATTAGTGTTGAATATGTGTGATTCATTAAAACTAACTATAGGCAATCCATCTTCAATTAGCATCATGGACTAACGAGTTTCAATTTTTGTCGTGTGGTCACGTTAAGGAATGAGCAAACAGTAGAGAATTGTAAAATTAAACTAGCATGCAGCATGTCTAGAATTGTTTGTTAGATTATCTAAGTTGTGCTGAAGATGCTAAGTGTACTTCTGTGTAAAATTCAGTTCTACAATAGCCGAAAGTAATATCAATTTCAAATGCAAATTCAGAATTATGAGTTGATGCAAGCATAGAATTAATTTTCATTGATTGTTTCATACTTTAATTAGTTAAATTGGGAGGTTATAGTCCAAATAATCCCCGCTCAGGCTTAACAACAGATACACGCTGCTGGGCCACACCTTAAGGCCCAAAGGATGTTTTTTTAGAGGAAATATTAGGAAAAGGGTAGTTAAATCATAAATATAAAATTGTGGTTTTGAATTAGGTAGTGGGTTCAAGCTAAAAGGGTTTGTCCCTTTTGTTTGAATTCGGACTTGAATTCAAAAACAGAATTTATATTCGTGAATTAATTGGTTTTAGAGACAAATAATAAAATGAAAACTTTAGTTTTCTTTAGGATTGGCCTTTAATAATAAAAATAAGATGAGTCTCGCTAAACCAAATATACAAATTGCGGGGCCCTCATTAAATACCTAATTAAAAAATACTTAGAGATTCGGAATGGGCTGTTTAGCGAATTTCATGGCCTTCCCAAAAGATAACAACACGTTAGTCTCTTTAGACGCGATTTTAATAAAATTACATTCCTAAACTCGGGCGTGCATTTCATGCGACCCAAATCTAAATCCGAAAACGTTGAATAAAAAATGTGTCGAGGATCCGGGTACATTTCATGTGACGTGATCCGAAAACACATTTTTTAAACGACGTTCACTTTCGTAAAAATAATTAAAAAGCGATAAATAATCATAAAAATTGCACTATAGGTTGGAGCATGTAAAAATTAGATTTTATCCATTTATAATAATTTAAGCGACCGTGCTAGAACCACGGGATCCGAAGGTGCCTAACACCTTCCCTCGGGTCAACAGAATTCCTTACACTGAATTTCTGGTTCGCATCCTCCAACTTGGAAGCCAACAATTTTCCTCGATTTGGGATTTAGTTAAATCGGTGACTTGGGACACCAAAAACCAATCCTATCCCAAGTGGCAACTCTTAAAAATAAATAAATAATCCCATTTCGAATAATGTCACTTAAATTGAAAAAACTGCCCTTATACATTTATCCTTCGGGGTAGGTATGTAAAAAAAGAGGTGTGACATGTAAAGAAAAGAAAAGAAAAAAAGAAAACAAAGGTTAAAATTTATCAGAAGTGAAGAACAAGAAGACATTGCATTTCATTAAAAATGAAAGATAACAACGTTTGCACACTTAAAAACAAACTGAAATTCGGATTACAGCCCTGAAATAATCCATACAAACTTAAAGAAAAATCAAACCAGACTACCAAGGGAGAGGAGTAGCCTTCCAATTATTAATCTTCGCTTTTGGCATGACAAACTGTATCTCTGCGTGGCTAGGACCTTCGCCAAATTCTACCATGTTCACCTCACTGAACAACAGCTCAAACCTTTCTATCAACTCCTTATCATGGATAACCTTATCATTGGGAATCGTTGTCATTGGTCATTTTCTGGTACCCGCCTTGACAAATGACCTGGAGAGACGTGGGACCGGCTTTGGAAGGACCCATGCTCTCTATTTCAGCTTCTTGGCTCTTCTTATGTCTATGGCTGTGGGTTGGAATCCCAGACCAAAAGTTCCTACATTTTCGGGGAGGGACATTGGTTGTATGATGCCTTGCAAAGCAGATCCTAGACCCTTTCCTGGTACGAACCCATTCTTCAACATTTCGTATGCTACCATGAACGATGCTGCAGTTATCTTCGGGTTAGGGATACACTTCCCTCTTGCACTTTCTCAACTGTCATTGCGTATGAAACTTGATAGACCCATGGCCCCTTGTCATCTTCCATTTCTATAAATGGCTCAATGGTGTCTCTATGTGCACACAAATTGTCTTCCCCATTCACCACTATCTCCTGCCAGTCCCATTGAAACTTGATCATCTGGTGAAGAGATGACGATACGGCTTTAGCGGCGTGGATCCATAGTCGACCCAATAGCAGATTATATGAAACCGCTATATCCAGCACTTGTAATTCCATTGTGAACTCCACTGGTCCTATTGTTAATTCGAACACTATGTCCCCGACTGAGTCTTTACCCCTGTCGTCTAATCCTCGCACAAAGATACTGTTCTCGTGGATCCTCCCGTTCTCTACTTTCAGTTTGGTCAGAGTGGAGAGAGGATAGATGTTCGCACTTGAACCGTTATCAACCAATACCCATGTGACCGTAGAGCTGTTACATTTTACTACCAGTTAAAGGGCCCTATTGTGTTCCGTGCCCTCTACGGGCAATTCATCATCAGAGAAAGTAACCCTGTTTACTTCAAAGATTTTGTTGGCTATTTTCTCCATGTGATTCATAGTGTTCAGTGACATATGCCTCGTTCAAGATTTTCATTAATGCTCGGCAATGCTCAGCCTAGTGGATCAATAATGAAAGCAACGAAATCTGCGCCGGTGCCTTCTTTAAGTGTTCTACAATGGAATAGTCCTCCATCTTCATCTTTTTTAGAAATTCTTCCGCTTCCTCTTCGGTCACGGGTTTCTTTGCTGAAGCTGAATTACCCTTGGCTTTCCTCAAATCTGCGGGAGCAAAACTTCTTCCCGACCGAGTTAACCATTGGGCCTCGCAGACCTCCTCCTTGACCTCCCTTCCTTTATACATCACTGCCACCCGTCCGTAGTTCCACGGAACAGCTTTGCTGCTGATTGTCGGTAACTGGATTATCAGGTTGATGATAACTTGATCGACACGGGCCCCTTCTACAGTTATGACGGGTTTGCTGACTGCTCCCAGCACATTCACCTTTACTCTCTCCTGTCTTGTTGTGATCTAGCTTGGAGACCCCTTATTCACTGCCGCAGACGGCCCAATACTCTTTTTGATCAACTCGAGTGCTGACCTTTCCCCTGTTGATTGTTCAGTTGTCTTTGTCTCACTGGACCGAATTTTCATTACGGTCTGTGATGGCTTCTTCGGCTCTCCCCCTTTATGCACAATTTCAATCATGTTCGCCTCTGGGTGGGTTGGCATTGGATTCCTGTTGATATTGGGTACCTCAGGAGCTTGCACTTCAATTATGCTAGTGTCAATGAGCTCTTGTATTGCACTCTTCAAGTGCCAACACTTCTTGGTGTCATGCCCTGGGGTACCTGAACAATACTCGCAATTGATCGAATAATCAAGGTTTTTTGGAGGTAGATTTGGCAATTTAGATGGTATTGGCCTTAGCATGTTTAGTTGTCTGAGCCTATGGAATAGACTGGCATATGATTCCCCCAATGGAGTGAAGGTTTTCTTCTTTTGTGCCCTGTCACCCCTGAATGCTTGATTAGGTCGAAAATTTTGACCGGGAGGGTTTCTATTCTGTGGAGCGGGAGCACACCATTGGTTGTATGCTTGGGCATGGTGAACAGAAAAATGAGGTTCGGGATGTGGGTAGTAGTGTTGGTGTGGGCTATATGAAGCGTGGGGATAAGTTTGAGGGTGGGGTGGCGGATGGTTATAGTAAGGTGACGGGCTTCGGGTCCAAGCTCTCGACTCGATCGTTGCAACGTCCTCCTTCTTTTTCCATCCCAATATACCCCCAGTACCATTTTGGATGGCTTGGGTGGTTGCCTTGATTGCTGAGTAACTCATGATTTTGTTGGACTTAAGTCCCTCCTCCACCATGTTTCCTATTTTTACCACCTCGTTAAATGACTTCCCTACTGCCGACACCAAATGACCAAAATATGTGGGCTCCAAGGCCTGTAAGAAATAGTCCACCATCTTGCCTTCTTTCATCGGAGGGTCAACCCTTGCAACTTGCTCTCTCCAACGGAAATCGTATTCTCTGAAGCTCTCCCCTGGCTTCTTCTATATTTTCGTCAATGACAGACGATCTGGGACAATTTCCAGATTATACTGAAAATGGCATGCAAATGCTTGGGCTAGATTATCCCAAGTGTACCACCTTCCGTGCTCTTGACGGGTGTACCATTCTAACGCTGAGCCGCTCAAGCTCTGAATGGAGTACGCCATTAACAATTCGTCCCTTCCGCCTGCTCCTCTCATTTTACTGTAGAAGCCTCTCAAATGGGCCATCGGATCGCCATGCCCGCTATACAAATCAAACTTGGGCATTTTGAACCCTGCCGGCAGCTGCACTTTTGGGAATAAACAAAGGTCTTTATAAGCCACGCTCACTTGACCTCCTAATCCCCGCATGTCTCAAAACTATTGTTCTATGCTTTTTTATTTTTTGAAACATCTCTTCCTATTCAGGACTTCTGGCCGGTTTTTTGCTCCCTCTGGTAAGTTAGAACGTTTATCATATGGGTAGGTTTCGGGAGCTTTGAAGGTGGGTTCCGGACAGTATTATTGATTCTCTTGAGCCTCAAACACTGGCCCGCCGGATGATTTATGGAATGCAGCCGGTGGGGATGCTACAAAGACAGGGGTGATTGGTGGAGGAGGGTAGGGAATTGGTTTTGACGGTGGAGCTTGGGGTGTGTGGGAAGTAGTGCCGTAATAATGTTGGTAGATGGGAAAACCTGGCTCGGTGGCGGGATGATCCCGAGACTGAGCTAATGGTAGGTTAAAAACCAGGTTAACAGGGTACGACGGTAGTGATTCTCCTTTGGACCAGGCCTGATACATTTCGGCTATCTGTTGCTTAAGTTTGAGCATCTCCTCTTTTATCTTGTTGATGTCCAACTCCTCTACCTCAACACTTGTGTTGACATCCGGGATAGACATAACTTCTGGTATTGATCCTTTTGATCTAGTTTGCTAATGGTAATGTGCCAGTATCTTCGAGATAAACTAACTGCTTGAATTCTCTGGAAGACAACAAACTTGTTAGTTTTTAAAGTTTAACAAATGTGCAATCACACATTGGGATACAATGCACCTAGGTAATTAACCATTTCTATCATGCATTTGCTTCAGTTGCGTGCGTCATTCTGGCCTTTTATAATTGTGTCCATTCTTTCAACTCCTCTTGAACTTTCCTTTATTTTATTTATTTTATCATTTTTCCCACTTTTTTCTTCTTTTAGTGGTGGTCGAATCTTATATGGATTGCCTACGTATCATATCCCTGCATGAATCAGACCGTGCGTAGTTCTGACTGATGTAAAAATACGTAGCAAAATATTTTTCCAAAACAACTGCTTTTATTACAACACATGAAAAAAAGTTTACAAACTTTAAAAAGACGACAAAGCAAACTTGAAAAAGGACTGACTGACAAACTTACAAATTTTAACAAGAAAGATACAGACTCAAAAACAAGGATCAAGAATACACAATGCCCCCAAATTCCTCGGGGCCCGCGAGGCATCATTCGGCCTTGCCGCGGGCCTTTGTGCAAGATCCCTTTGGAGCCTCTCCAAATTGCTCATTATTTGCTGGACGAATGTCATCACTACCGCAAAAAAGGTGGTGCGTGTCATTTCCTCGCACGCTCAACATTTTGCAGTAATGTAATGTGCGATGTTTGCGACCCCTTCTCTAATCCTGCTCTTTTCCTGTAGCAACCGCCCTATCTGTTGATCCCGAGTTTCCAGCACTCTAGAGTTATGAAGGAGTTGATCTTGAAACTTATGCATTTGTTCCTCCATCCACGCCATCAGGTCTTAGCAGTATTTCCTATCCGCTCTAAAATCTCTAGCTTGCATAAATATCCTGTCTTCGAGAGTGACTATTATTCCTTTCAGGATAGTGGCGCTCCCCTCATAGTCCCTTTTCATTTGCTGCATATGAAGTGCCTGCTCTTTAGCACCTTTTGTCCATCTGCCCAGATCCTTGCGAAGCTAGCTTCAGATCTTTTCAAGTCCTCTTGGCATTTGCAGGCTTTCCCTTTTAGTTTGTTTATGAGTTTTTTGTCAGCCCGACTCCTTTCTGGTTTTCTGACAGTTATTCTCATTTTTCGGATCTGAGCCTTAAGGGCCTCATTTTCTTGGATTAGCTTTTTCTTTTCCCCCTCATCTGCAGCGACTTGAACATCCTTTTCAAATTGAAGTTCCATGGCTTGCTTCTCCAGTCTGCCTATTGTAGCCCTGTACTCGTGTTCCTTAGCCAACCAAGCCCACGGTTCTTGTGATGCCTCAACGAATTCCTGAATGTGAGGTTTTTTGGTCGGCCGTTCTGGTTTGTCCCATATAATGTTCTTCTTTCTGTACCAGGTAAGATAGGCGGGTGAGACTTCGCCTCCAGATAGGTCACGCACTCGAGTGCTTGCCGTCAAATACTTGCACTCGTTCCCAATAGAATGAACTGTTTCTTTATGAAATTGGATGTTGGTGTTAACCTCGACTGCATAAATAATGAGATCTTCATCTGGATGTATCACCTGACACCTTCCTAATTGTCTCATCACTCGGTAGGGAGCATAAGGCTGAATACCTTGGAGTCCCATTAGGAGGAAGTAAGGATCAGTGGCGGGCATATACACAGTTTCCTCAATAGGAAGCCAACCCAATGTCCAATTTATTTGCATTGCAGTGATGGCACGGAGGCGGGATACCCAGTATCCAAACCCTTCTGGCAATCTGAATCCTGAAACCCTCGTGTCGAACTCTTCAATGCAGCTCTTATCTATAGATCCATAGCTCATATACTGAGGGCGATGACACAAGTGCTCGATCATCCACATTTGTAATAGCAAATTGCACCCCTCGAAGAAATCTGCCCCAGCTTTACAAGCTATGAGAGCTCGGTATATCTCGGATACTATCATAGGGGCAAGAGTGCTCTTGGTGTTGGTAATTAGGACCTTGACGACTCCAGCCACCCTCAAATCAATATTCCCGTCTTTCCGAGGAATCACCACAAGTCCTAAGAATGCTAACATGAAGGCGAAACGCCTATGTTCATCCTATTTTGTCCGATTCCCTTTACTACAAACCCCGATTTCTGGATCGTTGAACCCTCCTATATACCCGTACCTCTGGTATATGAAACGTAGAGTGGAGGAACCCTCATCCAACTTAGAGTATGGGACTCCCTTGCTTATCTTTAGCAGATCCATAAATTTTTGCGAATTAACGGCTCTTGGAGAGATCAGATAGTTGTGCCTCAGACCTTTAGTGATGTCCAATAACCTGCTATCTCCTCCAAGGTTAGGGTGAGTTCAAAATCTAAGAAGTGAAACACGTTATGGGCCGGGTCCCAAAACGTAACCAAAGCCTTTATGATATCACATCTGGGTCTGATCTTTAACAAACCGGTGAGACCTCTCAAATGTAGTTTGACCTTATCTTGCTCCGATTCTCCTAGATCCTCCCACCACAAATGCAACTCCAAAGGGATCTTGTTCCAAATTGTTACTGGCAAAATTGGACTCGTGCTCATTCTACATGTTTATTTAGGATGATTAGGTAGAATTAAGACTTATTTGACTCAAAGAAAAAAATTGAAATTAACACACATTTTTTCAAAATAAAAACCTGGTTTTGCAAACACGGCCTTTCAGCACTTCGAGAACGAAGATTTTGAGGCTATGTTGGCTAACCGTCCAAAACCTTAAAAAATGACGAAAGGCGGCTGCTCTTGCAAAAGCAGCCTTCCGGCACCCTTTTTGGTACATTTGGCGATTTTTAACAAGAATGACATCACCTTAATTTATGGCAAAATGACGACATTTATTTACCCCTATTTTCAAAATATAGTTGAATCCGATATGGGTTGTCTACGTATCCCACATCCGGTGAGAATCAAACTTACGTAGTTCTGCCAAATAAAACAAACTATTTGGACATTGGTATTTTAAAAACAGGTGATTAACTCGCATACCCTCTACACCGTTATTTCTCTCTTCTTCCCTTTTTTTTTGTTTTTTCAACTTTTCCCAATATTTAAAAGCCGGTCAGCATGCAAGTCCGAAGCAAATAAATGCACAAATAGCGCTTAAGATGCATCAGGATGGTCTTTTTCATTTCAGGTACACCTGTCCTAGACAGACCCAACCCCTGTGTTGAGTCTCCAGAGTCAAAATGCACATGATGCAAACAAACGTTCCTACTAGGGATCCGACATGAGGCTTTGTTATACTAGGTTTAAAACCTGGGTGTATTGTTCTAGACCTGGCTTACCGGAGCGGACAACTCGAGCCGGGGGGGGGGGAGGGCTGCGTACCGGTAACCAAAAGATCATCCGGCTTTGCAACTTATCCGAACCTCGTTCTATTTGTGATATGATAGTAACAGAAAGAAGTCACGACCAGCGTGCACACCTCATGAGAGAGAAGAGAGGGGTTTCTTAGCAGTTTATATATACAGTTGAAATAATATCAAAGAGGTAAAAGCAATTTATGCACATTAGTTCCAAACATGTAATAAAATCAAATAACATACAAGCCAAATACAACAAATATTCCAAGCTCTAATTCTTGAACCCTGGAACCAGAGATTCTAGGTTCGTTCCCCACCAGAGTCGCCAGAGCTATCACACCTCCTTTTTCCCTACTCCCCGGAAGGGTATAATAAATGGAGTTTTTCCAATTAAAGGACAATCGAAATGGTATTTGTTTAAAAGATTCAGGCTAGCCACTTGGGAGATTTATGGTGTCCCAAGTCACCGGTTGAATCCCGAATCGAGGAAAATGTTGACTCTGTATTACAGTCCGTGAACCAGAAATTCGGATAAGGAATTTTATTAACCCGGGAGAAGGTGTTAGGCATTTCCGAGTTTCGTGGTTCTAGCACGGTTGCTCAACTGTTATATTCGGCTTGGATTATCAGATTTTAATACATTTTGAACCTATGTGCAGATGTCTAAACTTTAACCGTTTTTGTTCAATTCTTATTTTTTAAAGAAGATTGCAACGCTGTTAAAACATATTTTGAACCACATCACATAAATGCACTCGTGGTCTTCGACACATTTTAACATCATTGAGATTTTAATTTGAATCACATAAATGCGCACCCGAGTTTATAGAAATTAAATTATTAAATAACGCACTTAAAGTAACTACGTGTTTGCACTTTGCGAGGGCCATGGAATTTGCTGAATGGCACGCCTCGAGTTTTAAGGATCAATACAATATTAATTAACATGAGGGTCACAAATTGTTATTGGGTTTAAATAGCATATCTTAATTAATCAAAATCCCAACTTATTGATTAAAGAAAAATTATGGGATTCTGATGACCTTAGGCTCCTAGTTCAGCCATACTAACTAACAAGAAACTCATGCCGTGAAACAATTGCACAAAAAACGATTAAGTTGTCGAAATTATTGAGGAAACACCCGATTTTGATTCATTCTTAAATGAGCTTGTATTAGGCCCAGTTCTCACACCCACATCATTCTGAATGCTCAACTAAGGCCCGTTATTGATGTTATCGTGAGTTTAACTTGGCACACTAAATCTTCGATTTTAAAACACTAATTAACTATCAAGCTTCCATGACTTAAAATTACGCTCATGTTTGGGCTAATTTGATTTTCAACACGAGAAAATAATAGACAAGTGAGCTATTGGGCTCGAGTAACAAAGCCCAAAATCAAACCGCCAACTATTCTTATGGCTGATCCACTCAAATCCATGCACTTATTAGGCTCAAACATGCTGGACCAACGATGAATATCATAGACCCAATATCGAGCCTCTACCGAAACAAATTTCACGCTTTATTACAAACCAACAGACTACACCTATCGATTAGTAACTATTATGCAAAATTATTTTAACATTATCAGGTATAGCTGTTCGATTACAAAATTTTCCAGATGTCTATACTTGAACTCCAATACAGCTATACCTACGAATTACCCATGTAAACTCAAACCCTTAACATATAGATACAGTCAAACTCCTATTTAATACGAGATCAATAGAGTATAAAGCATAGTTCAACAGACTAAATAATCATGAAAGCAAAACTAACTTAGCTTCAGACTATTATCATGACTATCCATACATGTACAACTCACCTCTTTTACAACCACATGAAATACAACTTCAGTTAGTTTTAATCACCAAGTTAACTAATCCAAACTCTTTAAGGCTAAACATGTTAAACACAACCTTCTACTTATTACAAATGTAAACAAAAGAAAAAAAACCGGAGAAAACAAAGTTCAATTCAATTCCATTCTAATTCTTATTCACATATGAACCTTTGTAATTATTTGCTCTCCATGGTTTACAGATTTACCTGGAAATGGAAAAATGATAGGAAATGAAGGATCAGCACAGAACAATAGCCAAGCACCAGAGCAACAGAACTCAGCAGCCTAGAATCCAACAGAATCAGACTTGAAAAACAACTTAAGACAAGGGTACAGCAGTCCAGGAAAACTTTCAAATGAACAACACCCCACACAACTTTGAATCAAGCTTTTACAAACTCAAATTGAACCTATCTTAAACTTAGATTAATCAGGAAGTGATTCAGAGATCAAGAAAGACTTTAGGAATTAGAGAAAAACTCAATGGAACAGTGATCAAATCTCAAACTGTTTTGATTTTTATTAGCTCTCAGTCTATGTGTCTAACTTATCACTATTAAGCTTTCTTAACTATCAATCTCTATGTATAAGCTCTCTTAAACTCAATGTATTCAATCCGCCCACTCTTCCTCTCTGAATCCCTTTTTAAGGTCTCTCTGTGTGTCCTCTTTAAAGATTAGGCTCACCCCTTTTTTATTCACACACTTTTTCTTTATCAACTGTATATTCCCTCCCCATGTACACCCCTTTAACCTTTTATCATTAAATCCCCTTGCTTCTGATTTCACAACCTTAAACCTTAAAGGGACTAGACATGGTGTCAGTTGTATTTTCTTTTTTTTTTCTTCAGTTTTTTAATCAAAACCATGTTATTCTTTTACAGCTCCAGACCTTAAAAAGCACTAAGCCAGCTACCTAATTCATTATTCCCCTCATGTTCTCTTATTTTCCACCTCTAAAGGTACTTAACAGGTTTTTATTTCCGCTATTGATCTTTTTATTTATTAATTCATTAGTTTAATAGTGTATTATCACTCCACCATTATTAAAACTTCCTAAAATGAACCATTAAGTAACTCACATCATTTCGGGCTATTCAACAAACAAACGGAATCTACACAAAGATCCCAAATCCTAAAATTAAACAAGTTCTGTGTTCTTCTACCAAAAACAAAACAAACAACATTTAAATGGTTTGAGAATCTAGATCGTCTTCAAGAATGATTATTAACAATATATACACTGCATGAACTAAAGACGATTAATCCAACAGTTAACAATTCCGAATAAAACCTAATGCCAATTTTGACTAAATTATTTCAAAGAAAAGAAAAGAAGAAGAAGAAGGAGAAGAAGAAAAATAAAAATGACCAAATTAAATGAAAACCAAAAAGAAACTTGCTTGGAAAAACTCAAACTACGGACTCGAATCCTCTGATTTGATCTCCAAATAATGTTATTCATTTGTTCTTGACAGATTATTGCGCGAAAAACCTTTATATGAAGTCTGTTTTGGTTTTCTAGGGTTTGAATATTAAATTTGAAATTCGAACAGTTTGAGGGGGATTCGATTGCAAACAATGGTAAATTAGGGGTGAGGGGGTCAAGGAGGTTTAGGGGGTGTGTTTTTGGTGGTGAACGGAGACGGTGGCTACTAGGGTTCGTTTCTTCGAATTATGATTCGAAGAAACCTGGTGATATTTGAGGGAAGTTGTTTGAGGGGTTGGGATGAGGAGGTTGAGGGGAACCTGTAGTGTAAATTTGGTGGCCATCGGAGCCGGCGCCGCCGGGTTGTTGGGCGGTGGAAAGGGGTGGCGGCTAGCTAGGGTTTGGGGTCATGTTGGTCTCTGAAGGTTAGAGACGAAGGAAGGAGGGGTTCTAAGGGGGCTGGGGGTAGTGTTAGGGTATTTATACCGGGGGGGAGGGGGAGGATTGAACACGAGCCGTTAGATGGGGATGAAACCAACGACTCAGATCAAAAAGCCATTTTAAACAGCGTCGTTTGGGTTTAAGTGGGGGATCAGGCTGGAGTGGACGGGTCAGGTTGGGTAGCGGGTGAAACTAAGGGACCGTTTGATCAAACGAGATCGACGGTCTTGATTAAAATGGTCCAAACGTCGTCGTTTGATGGGTGTGGAGATGGAATGGATAGGGGTAGGTTTGGGACGGGTTACACGAGGTGTTTGGGCGTTTGGCCTGGAAATTAACTCGAATTTTGTCCCAATTCAGATTGTCACACATTTAAAATATCCAAAAAATATATATAAAACAAAATCACTAATTAAATTATAAAACCAAATTATCCTAAAAAATACAAATAAATTCTTGAATAATAATTATCACAAATAATTAAACGCCGAATTAAAAGAAAGCAGAAAATTCGCCATTAATTAGTAAAAATGCACAAACATTATTTTTTGTGATTTTTTCCATTTTTATAAAACAGCTAGTTATTAATTAATTCAAAATGTCTAATTAAATTGTAAACATATTTTTGAATTTTTTATTAATTTATCAAATAAACCTGCGACACACAGATGCAAACAATAGCTGAAAATTTCACGAAAACTCACAAAGTTGCACATTAAAGGAAAAATTATTTTATTTTGAGTTTTTGGGAGTGATTCGTATGAGGCAAAAATCACGTGATCATACAGACCATTCATGGCCTGAGACGCCATGGATTCCGATAGAAACACAGTGAAATAAGGTGGGAGACGAATGGGTTCAAAGGCGGCGTCTCAGACGAAATGAATCTGCTTCTTCTTCTTCACTGTACACACACAGCACAATCACAAAAAAGAGGAGCTTCTATCACTTTAGCTTCTTCACCATGTAAACCACTGTTTTTACCATGTGAAACTCAATTAAAACACCCCAAAACACTTATTTTCAGCCCAAAAAACGAGCTGGAAACCCACCATGAAACCTCACCTAAACAGCCACGGAAGTGCAGCCATAAAAGCTCCACTAAGCCACCTTTAAAAACCCGGAACAACCACCAGTGAAACAGCCCTATTTCCAACCTCGAAACTGTTTTAAACTGCTGCGAAACCGCCGTAAAGCTACTACGAAACTAGCTGAAAACTAGCAGTGAAAACCAGCTCCAAAATAGATGCATTGCTGCTGCCGAACAGCCACCAAACATCCCAAAATTGCTTCAGAAACACAGCAAAAAACAGACTCAATATCCCAGCGAAAATCAACAAAAAACGACCTAAAAAAATAAGCTGAAACTCCATGTAAACGCAGCCATAAATACTAGTCCGCAGCTCGCAGCTCACCTTGAAGCTTCCGTGGAACAAACCCAAGACCATCTCGAAGGCACCTTAGACTAGTCCCTCTTTTTTCACATAAATAGCGGCATTTCCCAAGTCCATTTCGTCTCATGCTTATGTTTAGATTCGAGGTTTTCCGACGAGCTTTACCCGACGAGATTCGAGGTTTCCGGTCGTGGGTCTATCGCGATTTGTAGCTTTTGTTCCAACTTCTATGGAGTTCCTCCGTTATGCTAAAGATGGTTTTTACATTAATGAAGGTCTCCTTCTTCATTATTTTATTCTTTGTTTTTTAGTATATGTTACTCCCTCCGTTCCAATTTATGTGAACCTGTTTGACTGGGCACAGAATTTAAGAAAAAAATGAAGACTTTTGGAATTTGTGGTCCTAAACAAGTCCAAATGGGGCCCAGAGTATTTGTGTGGTTATAAAAACTTCTCATTAAAGGTAGAGTTGTAAGTTTAAGCTAAATTGTTACCAAATATATAAAGGGTTCATTCTTTTTGGAATGGACTAAGAAGGAAATAGGTTCACATAAACTGAAACAGAAGGAGTATATTGTTTTTCTTATGGTTGAAACTTGAAAGCATGTTAACTGTACTAGTTTATTTTCATTTAATGGTGCCTTTATACAATATATTTTACTGTTCAAGTTTTAATGTGTTTAGATCAAATTTAGTTCATAAATAATGAGTCACGTTTAGTAGCTGAGTTGTGAAAAATAACAAATTTTGAGCCAACCTTATCATGAGAAATGTGTTGATCCTTTGGAGTTTTGGTTAGGTTAGGCGAAAGAATTTGGGTTGCACGAATAAAGTAATAAATAGAAGTTTGTTGTGAATTAGAAAATCTTTTACCAAGTATGTTCAATTTGCTAGGCCCGTTAATATCATATAATTACCCTATTTTATTAGTCCGTAAATAATTTTATAATATTTATGAACACGTTAGTGGCTTCAGGAACACTCTTAGTTAATCAAATTATCGTGATTGTGTACACGTTTGCGTGACGTAATTACGATTTATTTAAAAAATAAATCGAGGTATGCTTTCGCGCAACTTCGGCCAAACATTCTTAATATCAATAAAGAGTGGTTAATAGTGGACATGTACGTGTGACAGAATTTTAGACGCGTCAAACGAAATGAGTACACGTGCGCGTGACTTATTTTAAAATAACTCTTTAATTATGAATAAATCAAGCATTTAAAAGTGGTAAAAAGATAAATGCACATAGGTCCTAAAAATGAGTACTTAAACAATTTAAGCCAAGTATAAATCACTCAGCGGCCGTGCTAGAACCACGAAACCCGGGAATGCCTAACACCTTTTCCCGGATTAATAGAATTCCTTACTTAGAATTTCTGGTTCGCAGACTTTAAATAATGTCGAAAACTTCCTTGATTTGGGATTTTAAAATACACCGGTGACTTGCGACACCAAATAAACTATTCTAAGTGGCGACTCTGATAAATAAAATAATCTCATCTCGAATAATGTCACTTTAATTGGAAAAAGTCTCATATACCACTCGGGTGGTAAAAAAGGAGGTGTGACAGTGTTGATGCAATTCGTGTTGTGTTATCTTGTTTGGTTTGATTTCATGCCTCTCTTAGGTAATTGAAACAGCTTAGCGAGTTATCAATTGACCCCATTTAGAAAAATAGTTGAGAGACGTTCTTTGAAAGATCATCTATTCACTGTATTAGTGCATATGTTCATATGACCTATTATTAGAATGGTTACAGAATTCTTGTTCATTCGGAAGATGAATTTGAACATGTAGGATACCCTAATCATCTTTTGAAATCGAAAGAGTCAATAGAAGTTAAGAGTGAACTTCACACGGGGTTACGCAGAATAATAGTTGATCACATATCTTATCACAACCCTTACTTCTCTCCTGGATATTCATTCGTTGCTACTCAGTCACTAAATTTCCATTGTTTTCTCATAATCGATAATCTTAGTTTTTTACTATTAGTTGATAAGAACATAATTCAAAAGGTTTATTTTCCTGGATAGTGTTAAGCTAAATATTTACTAGTACATTATTTAACACAATTCCTGTGGAGACGATTTAATACTATACTATCTTTGACCAGCGAGCCTAAGTTTTATACACTAGTTTTGCGCTCGTCAATACCGCAAATGATATCCAACTAAACTTTCATAAGCTCTTATAACACAAACCATATAGTACCTCAAATCTTCTGCTAAGCTCTCATTCATCCTCGTGATGGTCACATCAACTTACTCAACCAATCCAAACACAAGTGGCAACACCTATAACCCAATGGTAGAAAAGAAATCCTCCTCACAACATCATAAGGATCACACATACGTAGATTACCCCGCAGGTTATAACTCATCTTCTTAGCCTCAAATTGATATCTCTCTGTACCCTTTCACAGCCACAACTACTATGCAATCACTTAATCTTCCTAAGTTTGAACTCTTCAACAAGACATGACAATTTGTTCCATAATTAAACAACATGAAAGATCCTTCAACACACTCGTAACTCGAGACTGTACATCATGTCAAGAAAAAACCTTTCTACATATCATGCGAACTCTTCTCGTCACATTCAAACCATCTAAACACATCCCGCAATCACATCCTACTCACCATATAGCCATCCAAGCATTCATCGAGCCACATGTCTACTCATATGGACACTACCAGATATATAAGTCCAAACTTAGGTGCTCACACAACCAAAATTACCATGCTCAAGCTACAGTTAAAACCCGGCCTCAAGTCCTCCAGACTGGCCGATCATCAACACACACAAAACACATCTCACACCTCATTCATAGAATCACAAGCCTTCGATGCACATCTTATACCTAGCATTCACATACAAATATGAGTGAGTAGAAGGAATTCAAAGCAATATGCTTCAAGCTGAATCAATGTCGGACGATAAAGAAAGAAAGATGGGAAGTTTATCCTAAATGTCATGTAGCCTCTCAAAGATAAGTATGGATGTCATCATCATACCGATCCACAGGACTCTACTTGCTCATGACTCATAGAACATATGAACCTAGAGCTCTGATATCAACTTGTCATGACCCAAAATGCAACTAGTTGTAATGGAACCTAACTTAACCTGCTAGATAAGCCATTTAACAACAATCCAATTTAATTAGATTTAGTGAGAAAATAAATGATGAAATAACTTAAATTTTATACACTTCCCAAGTATAGGTAGTACAAATCATGAGCTTCGAAGACTTAGAGTTTACAAAGCTGGTATGAAATAAATAAATCATATGTTCGAAATGTACATAAACATATTTTACAAATCTAAAGCAACCATGAACAAGAGGCAGCTATAACCAGAATGCAGGTATATCTTTAATGGCAACTTCCGCCATACACAGCGACATCTGCTTCAAAATCTTCACGCAAGGTGTAGAAGTGTAGTATGAGTACAACCTACCCCATGTACTCAATAAGTAACAAACCCAATATTTGGTTGAAAGTAGTAACGAACTCGGACAATGGTAAGAGTCCAACACCAAAAATCAGGAACAACTCGTACTAATATAAATAAGGTAGAATAGCTTAAATGGCTCCTGTACTTCATCCACTTTGTCATGCCGGCCCCAAAACTTAGATATTTGCCAATTGAGCACTCATACTCATTCAAAACGTGAATAATAAACTCTTATCCAACGTGGTTGACCCTATGTGTCTTATGTGGCTTCATGTGTGATTCATATGCCTGTAAGGGGCGTGAAGACAGTTTAAAAATCCCTAACGGTAATAATTTAGCCTATTTAATAGCCATCTTCTTCTTTCTACCTTGTTCTCCATTGTTGAACATTATAGAAGCTAATTTCTATCCAAATCTGATGTTTTCTTCTTTCTTTGTTAGCTTCAACAGTGAAAAATAGAGTTTTATTTTCCTTTGATTTTTCGTTGCTATCAATTTTTTCCATCTCCTTTTGTTCTGAAAGTCAATTTTTTTCTACTTCTCCTGCAACAAATAAGCTACAGCCGCTTCTTCTCCTTCAACAATGAGGAAGTAACGTTTGTGCTACTGTGGACTTGCTGCAGATCTTAAAATGTTACGAACACCCACCAATCCTGGAAGGAGGTTCCTGGGCTACCTAAAATATGAGATTGGTGAAGGTTGTGGCTTTTTCTGATGGGTTGATCCTGCGATTGAGGACGAACACTACAAGACTTTTTTTATGGCTCTTATTAAGAAGGGTGATCGAGCAATTGTCAAAGAAGACAAGGAAGGTCGAAGTTCAGAGTTGTTGCTATTATAATTGCGGTTGTAGTTGTTCTAATGTTAGCTATTATGTTATTTGTTTAGGATTGATAGTGTACTTTCTTATTTCCTGGTTTTAGGCTACATATTTTGTGTTGATGTAAATTTTATTCATGGAATATATTGACAAAGGCTCCATTACAGCAAAAGTACTAATATAATGTCTTGTGTTATAGGCAGTTAATAAAACATCCAAAACAAGGGAGTTGGTTTACAAAATATTGCCAATGATAGGCAGTCAACCAAAACATACATAATGAAGTAGCTTTACAAAATATTGTCTATCACAGTCAACAAATGCATACATGATTAATTCTTGAAAATATGTAAATATCAGTTGAGCACTTCAATTAATGTGTGTTGCGGCTTGGCTGCTTGGTGTGGATTGTGTAACTGGTGTGGCTTGAGTGGTTGTAGCAGAGTTTGCCCTTCTGTAGTTGAAGGTGTTGCTGCTAATCTAGTTGCTGATGATGATCCAGCTGCTGGTACTGATGCACTTCCAGCTGCTGTTGATGCACTTCCAGCTGCTGCTACTACTGTAGTTCCACCTGCTGCTGCGGATGAAGCATTTTCAGTAGTTTCACCTCCAACTGAACTAGTTCCAGCCCTTCCCCGTTAGTTTCTCTACACACACATAACAAAACTATCACTAGTAATTGAATTCTTTCAATATTAGTAACAAAACAAACATTTATACTTATTGCTGATGGGCATCCTTTCCTGTTATGTCCTAGAGTCTTGCACAAAGAACATCTCATTTATCTCCATATCCTTGTAGCCTTTCCAAATTTCTTCTTTGGTTCATCAACAGTTTTTCTCCTTTTTTTTCTTTGGCTTCCTGGCATTGCAGTTATAATAGGTGGCTCAATAGCTGGCAGTGTGCTTTTTTGCCACAAATTCATACTAGTTAAAGGTTGAATGAATCTGCTATATGCCTTAAGGTAGGTATCCTTTTTATACCAACGGTCAACATATGGCTCAACCTCATAGTTCTTATAATGCATTGATGTAATTGAATGTGCACATGGAATTCCTTTGAGTTGCCATGATATACAAGTACAGGATCACCTCCTAAAGTCAACAACATATTTATATGGCCCATCCTGGATCTCATACCTTGTTTCACCATTAAATTTGACTTCACATTTGGCTATCCTTTGAGCATTCTCTCCAAGTATTTCCATAGCCATGAGTGATATATCGCCTACCCATTTTTCAAAAAAATCTCTCATGCTATTCATCCTCTCCATACACTTGATTTTAATTTCCTCTAACATAGTAATGATAGATTTGTGCCTAGCTGCCAATATCCAACTATTGAATGGCTCACACATGTTGTTCTCCACTGCATCACACTTACTATGTTCTTTGAAGTATGCCCTACACCATGTTTCCTTATTGTATTTCAGTAAGTCTTGAACAATATCTCCCTCCAGTTGGTCCATTTCATCCAACTTCTTGCTAAAGTAAACTTTAAATGCAGCTCTTGCACACTGCCAGAATTTTTCCTTCTTTCCTCACCAAGCCAAGTTTGCTTCCAATTAGCCCAGATATATCCAACACACCATCTCATCTCAGCATTTGGCAATAACTGAGTTATTGCTAGATGAAGTCCCTACAATCATAAAAACTATATTGTTATAACTGAAACATAAATGAAAACAGTTATACTTTAAATACAGAGTATTAGAAACCATACCTTCTGCATATCAAACATGACTGTCAACCCTTCTCCTTCAGTTTCTGTCAAGTTTATATCATGCTTGAGACATCTGATAAACTAAGACCATATATCCTTTTATTCCTTTTCAACTACTACCCAAGCCATAGGGAACATTTGATTATTTCCATCCATGGAAATGCAGGAACGCAGTTCACCTTTCTATGTTCCCTTTAGGAATGCACCATCAAAGCCAATTATGTTTTTGTACCCTTCTAACTATCTAGTTTTTAATGCTTCAAGACAGACATAAATGCCATAAACACCTCTTTGCAGGAATTGAATCCTTAGATGTCCTTATCACCACAGTAGTGCCAGGATTAGTAAACTTTAGCATTTCTGCATAATCATGAAGTCTAGCAAATTCTTTCTTGTAATCACCCATATTCTCCTTCATAACTATCATTTTTGCTCTTCTACAGGAAGTTTTACTCACATATAAACGATATGATTTCCTAAGTAAGGGTTGAATCTAATGAAGCTTAGTTTGATGCTCACTAATTATTCTGTCTTTGAATTTTTCTGCAATCCATGGTGGGTTACACATCTTGTTCCTTGTTTTCTTGTAGCATTTATGGATAGGGTAGTATGTATCACCCTAAAATTACTGGTGCTGCCTTCTATGATACCAAGGATATGCCATGGACAACCTTTCTTTGTGCACGTTGCCCTAAACCTTTCCTTCTCATTAGGTTTCAACTTAAGGTTCACATCTTTTTGAATAGAATATGTCTACAATGCCTCCCTAAACTGTACAACATTCTCAAATATCATATACAGTTCAAAAAATATTTTTTTGCAAGTTGTGTCAAAGTAGACCTTCTTACTTGGATTCCTAGCTGGTGCATCCCATACTTCATCACGACCAACAAGTTCTATTTCATCACCACTACACTCACTACCTAGATCTGAGCTATCAAAATATTGGTCATCCCCTCCTAGTTTCCCTTCATATTTTCCCCTTTTGTTCTTATGCATATCTTCAAAATCAGCATCTACACCAACTGGACCAGATGGTATCTCATCTACATTTACTTGGGCATCCTTCTTTTTGTTGAGTTTAGACTGTCTAATTTCAGCTAAATCATCTTCCAAATCACTACACTCTTCAATGTTCTCATCTATATCAAATAGTGAGTCAGACC